>SJYT01076123.1:353588-372804 GCA_006410635.1 Cephalophus harveyi
GCCTTTGACAAAATTCAACATCCATTTATGATAAAAACTCTCCAGAAAGTAGGAATAGAAGGAACATACCTCAACATAATAAAAGCTATATATGACAAACCCACAGCAAACATTATCCTCAATGGTGAAAAACTGAAAGCATTTCCCCTAAAGTCAGGAACAAGACAAGGGTGCCCACTTTCACCGCTACTATTCAACATAGTTCTGGAAGTTTTGGCCACAGCAATCAGGGCAGAAAAAGAAATAAAAGGAATCCAAATTGGAAAAGAAGAAGTAAAACTCTCACTGTTTGCAGATGACATGATCCTCTACATAGAAAATCCTAAAGACTCCACCAGAAAATTATTAGAGCTAATCAATGAATATAGTAAAGTTGCAGGATATAAAATCAATGGATTTTTAAAAATAACTGTATTCACTTAATGACAGAGTTTTCAGGATAGGTGTATTTACTCATCAAAACATCTCCATGAAGCAGATATTATTATTATTATTACTTCTACTATACCATTTTAGGAATGAAGACCAGAAAAATTAAGTTATTGCCCACAGTAACACAGCCAGGATCCAAATCCACACAGCAAAAACATCTGAATTTGTGGTTTTAATTCCACAACCAAGCCAGAGAGAGAGGCCTGTGAATAAAAACTTGATGTGCTGACTTGATTTAAGACTCTGTAAGACAACAGTGTGTGGCACAGTACTGCTGGTGCCTGGTGGCTGGGGTGCCCAGTGGCAGCACTTGGCTACCATGGTGAAGATTGCTTCCACAGGTTAGGGAGTATTAGGAGACAGACCCTCAGGCAGGCCTAGCGCCATTATTACAGTGAGCAACAGAAACAGCGACAGTGATGAGGGGCACTGACAACAGGCTGAGCAAGGTGCTGACCACGGAAGCTGGGGCGAGACAGGAAGATAATCGCCAAGGAGAAGGTCCAGCCTCAGCTGGGAATTCAAGCACACACACTGTCCCCTGGGGACTTCCGATGAACATGACAGATTCCAGAAAGGACCTGATGCCACAGGAGGCAGCGCAGTTGAAAGCAGAAGATTTTGCTTATTTCTTGACAAATTGTCCTCCTTCTAGCTGTCTGCTGCTTTGATCTCTTTGCTTTCCAAGGGACTCTCAAGAGTCTTTGCCAGCACCATAGTTTGAAAGCATCAAGGAGATCAAACCAGTAAATTTTAGAGGAAATCAACCCTGAATACTCTTTGGAAGGAATGACGCTAAAACTCCAATGCTTTGGCCAACTGATGTGAACAGCTGACTCACTGTGAAAAGACCCTGATTCTGGAAAAGATTGAGAGCCGGCAGAGAAGGGGGTGAGAGAGGATGAGATGGTTGGATGGCATCACTGACTTGATGGACGGAGTCTGAACCAACTCCAGGAGATGGTGAAGGATAGAGAAGCCTGGCGTGCTGCAGTCCATGGGGTCGTGAAAAGTCGGACACAACTTGGTGACTGAACAACAACCTGTCTGCTAGTATGGTCGAGAAAATATAGGACTCTACTGTGGGGGTGGGGAGAAGCTTTATTGACAAAGCAAAGGCAGTATAGTCTACTTGGCAGCAGTTACATTTGCAAAAATCAAAAGACTGGTTTACATGACTACAGTTCATACGTGACCTGCAATGCTTTGTGATGGCTTAGATCCAGTTACCCTGATCCTATAAGTCTTTTCACTAAAGCATCTGCAAATGATAAAAATAGGGCTTGGAACATAGCTAACACAGGATTAAAAAAAATCACCCATGGGACTTCCCTGGTGGTCCAGTGGTTAGGAGTCTGCCTGCCAATGCAGGGGTAGTGTTAGTTACTCAGTCATGTCTGACTCTTTGTGACTCCACAGACTACAGCCTGCCAGGCTCCTCTGTCTATGGAATTCTCCAGGCAAGGATACTGGAATGGGTTGCCGTTTTCTTCTCCAGAGGTTCTTCCCTACCCAGGGAATGAACGCAGGTCTCCTGCATTGCAGGCGGATTCTTTACCATCTGAGGCACCAGGAAAGCCCCAGTGCAGGGGACACAGGTTCAAATCCTGATCTGGGAAGATTCCACATGCCACTGGGCAACTAAGCCCATGTGCCATAACTATGAGCCCTCGAGCTCGTGCTCTGCAACGAGAAGCCACTAGAATAAGAAGCCCAGATACCACAACCAGAGAGCAGGCCAAGCACGGCAGTAAAGACCCAGCACAGCTGAAAATAAAACACAATTTTTTAAAAATTTAAAAAAGAATCACCCATGGGTTATACACCACAGTGTTTTTCATGAGTGATTACTAAACTAGCCAGAGTAGATATCTATCATTTCACCTGCAGAGCTGAAGCCCTGGGTGATCTTAGGGGAAGCATACACCTGAGAGTCTTGGTACAGACACCTCTGGTGACCACAAACTTCCCAGATTTCAAGCAACACTGACCCTCAACTAAAAACAAGTGTCTGTCTTAGGGGTGAAATTAGTGACCAATGGACCGAAAGATTTTTGAATTTTGATGATAACGAAATGAAATTCTGTTAGAGTAACTAGCCAAAAACAAAATAAAACAGGTGACTTTCAATGGCACACAAATTGGATTTGCCTCAAACTTTTGTGTAATATTAGATGCCAGACAACACTGAAGGAAAGTCTACACTCAGATCCACTGCCTTTCACCTGTGGAGCCTTCAGTAGATACTCTCTGATTATACAAAGCTCCAGCAAACACATCTACTATGTATACTTCTTGAAAAGAAAAATATTTCACTCAACATAAAAATGAATCAAAATTCACAAGATGATTTTGAGACACAGAACTGAAAAACCCATGAATACTATATAGAATTGCCTAGAATGTTATGAACATGGCCTGTCTCTTATACACATCTAACTTTAAAAAGTGTCTTTTATTAAATATTTTCTAACTTTCAATAGGCTTATTATCTGCTTGATTTTTAGAAAATTTATATTCAAGTATTTTACACCTTTTGGAAAATAGAATAATCATGACTTCTCTGCTTAATTTGTAAGCAGCCTGTATATATTAGAGTTTCCCTGATAGTCCAGTTGGTAAAGAATCCGCCTGCAATGCAGGAGACCCCAGTTCGATTCCTGGCTTGGGAGGATCCCCTGGAGAAGGGAAAGGCTACCCCCTCCAGTATTCTGGCCTGGAGAATTCAGGCTAGAATATACAGTTCATGGGGTGACAAAGAGTCAGACATGACTGCGTGACTTTCACTTTTGTGTATATATTAAGGTTATCGTTGCCACTAAATATCTCAGTACATCTAAAAACATAATTTTTAATACTTCTACATAATATTATATTCTACAGAAATCCCATAATTTCAAAAGATTCCCCTTTGGGAGCCATTAGATCATGTAGTGAAGTAAATGTCTTTTCATTGGATAGAGTTCTGAAAATGAAATTTAGTGAGTTAAAAGATATTATCTTTATAAAGTTCTTGACAAAAATTTACAATTAAGGGATTCCTTGGTGGCTCAGTGGGAAAGACTCTGCCTGCCAGTGCCGGGGACAAGCGTTTAAACCCTGATCTGGGAAGATCCCACGTGCTCTGGAGCAGCTGGGCCCACGCCTCACAACTAATGAGCCTGTGCTCTGGAGCCCAGGAGCTGCAATTATCGAAGCCCTAGAGCCTGGGCTCTGCAACAAGAGAAGCCAGCGCAATACGACTGCACAGCATAACTAGAGAGAGCCCCCGCAGGCCCCAGCTGGAGAAAAGCCTGGACAGCAACAAACAGCCAGCACAGCCAAAAATAAATAGAGGAAGAATTAAAAATCCTAATTAATTTATACAACCAGCATTTGTGTAGGAAAGTACTGGTCTCACTATGTCATCAATAACAGTGATTATCTTTAGAAAGTATAACTTTCCAATTAGGAAGGCATGCGTGCAAAGTCACTTCAATCATGTCTGACTCTTCGCGACCCCAGGGGCTGTAGCCTACCTGGCTCCTATGTCCATAGGATTCTCCAGGGAAGAATACTGGAATGCACTGCCATGCATTCTTGCCTGGAGAATCCCATGGACAGAGGAGCCTGGGGGGCAACAGTCACAGAGCATTGAAAAAGAGTCAGACGCAACTAAAGTGATTTAGCATGCACGTCCACCTTACGGCTTTCACGGAAATTCAGACTGGGACATTTTCCTTGGGTAAATGTGATTGGCCAAGGAGTCAGGCAGTAAATGTTCTGTCTTGATATGTTATCTCAGCACACTTGTCTATATCCCGACCGCACACACCCGTCAACCAACAAGACGCACTTTTACCAGCCCATCCACTGCTCTTTCCAGCCCTGAGCTAATGTCCTATCATTGCACCATGCATCATATAGACTGAAGTAAAGCAAGTTAGGGTTTGGGTGGGAGTACAGCAAAGGAGATCAAGCCAGTTCATCTTAATGGAAATCAACCCTGAATATTCACTGGAAGGACTGATGCTGAAGCTGAAGCTCCAATACTTTAGCCACCTGATGTGAAGAGTGACCACTGGAAAAGACCATAATGTTGGGAAAGATGGAGGGCAGGAGAAGAAGATGGTGACAGAGGATGAGATGGTTGGATGGCACCATGGACTCAATGGACATGAGTCTGAGCAAATTCTGGGAGACAGTGATGGCCAGGGCAGCCTCGTGTGCTGCATTCCATGGTGTCACAGTCAGACACGACTGAACTACTCAACAACAGCAATAACTATGTATTACATGCTGCCCATTGACCAACATTCTCCTTCAATTTGCTGTTTAGAAGTGGGGAACCAATTCTTACTGGTACATTTGATTTAATGCTTTGATGAGATGAACCTTAATAATATCAGGAATTAAGTCATTTTTGCAGTCGCCAGCTGCTGATTGGTACCAAGTCATGGCTTGTACTTTATCATCACCATACCAACTGCACAGAAGCTGATGGATCCTGCTTTTCTCTCCAAGGTGGAATGATAACTTTAAGAAACTTTATATATACATTAACATTTACTATTTACATTTCTTTGAATACTAATTAGTTTGAGAATTTTCATGTTATTCAGTTCAGTTCAGTCACTCAGTCGTCTCCAACTCTTTGCGACCCCATGAATCGCAGCACGCCAGGCCTCCCTGTCCATCACCAACTCCCAGAGTTTACCCAAACTCATGTCCATTGAGTCGGTGATGCCATCTAGCCATCTCATCCTCTGTCGTCCCCTTCTCCTCCTGCCCCCATCCCTCCCAACATCAGGGTCTTTTCCAATGAGTCAACTCTTCACATGAGGTGGCCAAAGTACTGGAGTTTCAGCTTTAGCATCATTCCTTCCAATGAAATACAGCCTTGACGCACTCCTTTTCCTATTTGGAACCAGTCTGTTGTTCCATGTCCAGTTCTAACTGTCACTTCCTGACCTGCACACAGGTTTCTCAAGAGGCAGGTCAGGTGGTCTCATATTCCCATCTCTTTCAGAATTTTCCACAGTTTATTGTGATCCACACAGTCAAAGGCTTTGGCAGAGTCAATAAAGCAGAAATAGATGTTTTTCTGGAACTCTCTTGCTTTTTTCGATGATCCAGCGGGTGTTTGCAATTTGATTTCTGGTTCCTCTGCCTTTTCTAAAACCAGCTTGAACATCTGGAAGTTCACGGTTCACGTATTGCTGAAGCCTGGCTTGGAGAATTTTGAGTATGACTTTACTAGCGTGTGAGATGAATGCAATTGTGCATGTTATTCATGTTATTAGGTCTTTGTAATTCTACAACTTATGTCCTTTGTTGAACTTTATGTTAGAAACTTTTTCTTATTAGTTTATATGAGCTCTTTGGGAATGAGTAATCAATTGTAATTTCTGTAACAGGTATTTACCCTTAATTTCTCTTAGGTAGAGAATGGTCTTATCTCACTCCTGATATCTATAATGAATTCTATGTGCATTAGATTCCTGGACATATTCTGATCTTGCTACCACTTTTTCCTGAGAGAGAGGCAGGATCATGATCCACTTGATGAGTTTGGGAGCTAAATCTATGCACACATAGCTCAGTACTGTTTTCAAGGGGTTTCCCTGGTGGCTCAGCAGTAAAGAATCTGCCTGCCAATGCAGGAAATGCAGGTTTGATCCCTGAATCAGGAAGATCTTCTGGAGAAAGAAATGCAACCCACTCCAATATTCTTGCCTGGGAAATACCATGGATAGAGGAACCCGGCGGGCTATAGTTCACAGAGTCCCTAAAGAGTTGGACATGACTTAGTGACTAAACAACAACCCCTTTCAAGTCTTTTCTAATTTGAGAGCAAACATCCCCCCCACTGAGACAAAAGGAACAGCTTCTTTTCTGCTTTCTCACACTGTAGGTTCAACAGGTGCAAACCCCAAATGTGAAGACTTGGGTTGCTCCAAGGCTGCCTATCAGTGGACAGGTGGTGGTGATTTAGTTGCTAAGTCATGTCCGACTCTCTTGCGACCCCATGGACTGTAATCTGCCAGGCTCCTCTGTCCATGGGATTTCCCAGGAAAGACTACTGGAGTGGGTTGGCATTTCCTTCTCCAGGGTGGACAAGTACATAAACCAATTCAGGGGCTCTGTGATAGCAAACTCACTTGTCTATTTCCCTGTCTGGCAATACTCTCCAAAATTAGCTTAATAATAATGCGGTATCTGGCTTCTATCTATTGACTCATTTCCTTTATATTTCAACTGGTTCATTTGTTGGGCAGGGGAGAAGGATACTATTTACTGAAACTTTGAATTCCAATAATCTGTTTTTTAATGATGTGGTGTCTTAATAATACAAAGTAGTTTAATTTTTATAAAGTCAAATTTATTGTTGCTTTCCTTTATTCCTTACATTGCTTTTATCCTTATAAAATCTGTTCCCATGCTAAGATCATTCAGATTTATCTATATTTTCATCCAGCACTTACATAGTTTGGTTTTTTGTTTAAATCTTTACCATATGAGCCATCAGGGAATTTGAAATCATGATGATATAAAGTACAGATTTCTTTTCCAAATAATTAAGAAAACACCCTGGCAGAACATTTTTGAGTAATCCTTTTTATTCACAAAGTTGCAACGACCTTATCATATACTAAGGTGAAAGGTGAAGTCGCTCAGTCGTGTCCGACTCTTTGCGACCCCGTGGACTGTAACCTACTAGGCTTCTCCGTCCGTGGGATTTTCCAGGCAAGAATACTGGAGTGGATTGCCATTTCCTTCTCCAGGGGATCTTCCCGACCCAGGGATCGAACCTGGGTCTCCCACATTGGAGGCAGACGCTTTAACCTCTGAGCCACCAGGGAAGCCCTATCATATACTAAACTACATAATATGTATACATGGCCTCACCAACAGCACTGTCAGGATCTGGGAACTGCAGGACCAGGGTGTGGTAAGAAGCCGGCAGATAACTCTGGTGGAACCAAGAGTATTGTGTTAAAGGTCAGACCATCTAGACCTGGCAGTCTGGACTCTTGCCAGCAGTGCTGAGACCCAAGGAGGGCCAGGGAGCTCCAGGAACACCAATTCACGTCTCAGACAATGAGCCTATACCCCCACCTTTGAGAGGACTGGGTGCTGGTGGGCAGAGCCAATGGCCAACAGCGGCTGCAGCACATCAGTGGGGGCCGGAAGTACATGGTGAGATGTAAGAACAGCAGCTAACCTCTGTCTAAACTTCTCTTCCCTCCACCAGTGATGGATGAGCACTGAGATGGCCCATCTGGTCAGCATCCACCCAAGCTAGCCAAGGTGCTCCTGGCACCTGAGATCTCTTCCATCATGTGCTGTGATGTGTCCCCCCATACCTGCCTGATGGTCATCAGGGTTCAGTGACTCCTACAATGTACCAGATCATGTAGTGAGGGACTCGCCACTGTCTTCCTGACTTGGGGTCTTTTGGTGTCCTCCCCCCCACCAAGGGTCAGGGGAGGTGGTAGTGGTGGAGCTGTGTGGTGGGAGCCTGAGTTTCTTTGACATTGCAAGATTGGATTGGTGATCTTTGTTACATGCAATAAAGCAACCGAGGAAAACAATACCCCTCTACACATACATATGCTATGTATACATACATATATTCATCTATCTGTGTGTTTACATACATATTAGTATATGTCATGTCTCCGGATTGTCAATTATACACCCTGTAGATTCTTTTGCCAAAGTTCTATTTTCCAATTATGATAGCTTCATATTTTTTTTTAATTAGGTAAGGAAGATGGTGAAGGACAGGAAATCTGGGAGATGGTGAAGAACAGGGAAGCCTGGTGTACTGCAATGCTTGGGGTCACAAAGAGTTGGACACAACTGAGCAACTGAACAATAACAAGGAAAGTTGTTCAACTGTGCACAGTCTCCTTGTATGAATACATGTTATAATAAAATGCCATTTTTGCCTATCAAATTTGCTAGCAAATGTTAATCTCCTACAATAAACTTTTATTATTTTGTAAGTGTGATATCTACACATTGTTCATGCCTGTGAATCAGGCGTGGACTGGACTGGGGTTTGCACTACCAGCTGGCCTGCTACATGACTGAGAATGGTCTCCACCAGTCACAAACTCCATCTGTTTGTGCCTCTGTTTGTTAGACAATCTGGCACCAGGAACAGCTGAGAAGAAAGATTGAAAACAGCTTGCTTGATTGATGTGTCTAGAGTTATCTCTAAATCCAAATAAAATGTTAAGTGCTAACAAGAAATCATAAATCAGGCATGTCTCTCTCTGAGCCAGGAGAAGTCTCACTAAAGCTTTTATGACACCCATTTGTGAGATACTGGCTTGCATTCAAAAAGAGATTTTAGACCTGCTTCTTCTACACAATTAATTAGGTTACATTTCTAACCCAGTTGAGCTGTGAGGTGTAGCACAGGGCCGAGCATTAAAGTCATGGTGATTAAAACTGTTGGAACTAGGGTTGTCCACCAGGTAAGAGGAATACAGCACCAGCTAAGAATGCAGAAGGTGGTTGATGCCAAAGGCTATGTTGGGAGAGCAGCTGTGATCCAGAAGATGTGTTCGTGGGCAGTGAGATGGGCATGAACAATACAGGGTAGCTGAGCAAAAGTCAGTAGGACATCAACCTGGGGGAGACCCCAGTACTGAACCTTCATGAGTAATGACAAAAAGTTTTGAAAGGAACCTGTCTACACTGTAGGTGGGAATGTAAAGCATCTGCCTGGAATGCTGGAGACCTGAGTTCGATCCCTGGGTCGGGAAGATCACCTGGAGAAGGAAATGGCAACCCACTCCAGTACTCTTGCCTGGAGAATCCCATGGAGGGAGGAGCCTGGTAGGCTACAGTCCATGGGATCGCAAAGAGTCGGACACGACTGAGCGACTTCACTTCACTTCACTATGGAAAACAGTATGCAGTTTCTTCAAAAAACTAAAACTAGAGCTTCCCTCTGACCCAGCAATCCCACTCCTAGGCAAACATCCAGACAAAACTATAATTCAAAATATACATGTGCCCCTATGTTCATAGCAGCACTATTTACAATAGCCAAGATGTGTGCATGTGTGTGTGCTCAGTCCAACCCCGTTGACTGTAGCCCACCAGGCTCCACTGTACATGGAATTTTCCAGGCAAGAATACTGGAGTTGATTGCCATTTCCTACTCCAGGGGATCTTCCAGGCCCAGGGACCGAACCCTCATCCCTTCCATCTCCTGCATTGGCAGGCAGATTCTTACCACTGAGCCATTTGGGAAGTTCACTCAAGACACGGAAACAACCTAAATGTCAATTTACAGATAAACAGATAAAGAAGATGGAATGCTACAATGGAATAGTACTCAGCCATTGAAAAGAACTGGATAGACCCAAAGATTATCATACTGAGTAAGCCAGAAAGAAAAAGACAAACACCATATGATATCACTTACATATGGAATATGAGGTTATGATAACCTCAGTTGTGCAGATGACACTATCCTTACGGCAGAAAGCAAAGAGCTGACTCATTGGAAAAGACCCTGATACTGGGAAAGACTGAAGGCAGGATGAGAAGGGGATGGCAGAGGATGAGATGGTTGGATGGCATCATTGACTTAATGGACATAAGTTTGAGCAAACTCCAGGAGATGGTGAAGGACAGGCAAGGAAGCCTGGCATGCTGCAGTCCATGGGGTCACAAAGAGGTGGACACCACTTGAGCAACTGAACAACAACAAATATGTGGAATATAAAATACAACACAAATGAATATATCTCTGAAACAAAAACAGACTCACATACATAGGGAACAGATTGTGGCTGGAAAGGGGGAAGGGGTGTGGGGAAGGGAAGGACTGGGAGTTCAGGACAAGCAAATGCAACCTAGCATATATAGGATGGATAAACAACAAGGTCCTACTCTATAGCACAGGGAACTAAATAACCTATGATAAGCCATAATGGAAAAGAATATGAAAAGGAATATATATATATATATACATAAAGCTGAATCACCTCACTGTATACCAGAAACTAATGCAACATTATAAATCAACTGTCCTTCAGTAAAAAAGCAAGTTTTCACATTTTTATCCTTGTGAAAACCCTAAAGGCCACATGAGAGTGCAAATGGACCTCTTCTTTAGTCAGAACTTTTTAAAAATATACTTCCTAGTTGTTGTATTAGATGCCACTGGTTAATACTAACTATGCCTAATCTTGGCAGAAAAGTAATTACTGGAAGAATATTGTGAAGTTCACCAAATCAACGGGAAGACTAATGAATCAAACTTGGAAAATGGGCAAAACCCCAGGAAGGTCAGGCAGGAGCACTGGGCTCTGGTGACGTCTTCGCACCAGCACCTCTACCCGCTACCGTGGCTGCCGTGTGCCATGTCAGGGAGGGAATTCTCAAGTGCCTTTGGCTTTTGCTGATTTACTTAAGACTCGAAGTCATGCTCAGGAACATCTGATTGACTGATCCTGGTCATGTGCCCACCTAAGTTTGGAGACAGGTAGGAGAGAATCTGGAAACTTGGGCTTCTTTAATGTAAAGCTCGGTCTTGATGCCTTAGCAAGATGTTGAGAAGGGGAAGGAGTCTGGGTGTTAGGTAGCAAAACACATACACACGTGTACACATACGCACACACAAATATACCAACAATGAATATCTATGCCTGAAATGTCAACATTTTGAATATTTTTTGTAAACATCTATTTCTGTTTTCTGCGATAATTTGTTTTTAAAAGTCCATTTCTTAAGTTCTAATTTTTTCCACTTTTTGTGAGAGAAATATTTTTTGTTTACTCTTTTTTTTTGACAGGGGCCTGGTATATCTTCCCGTTAATAGGGTGTTTACACACATCCGGACTTCCCCAAACTCTCCCAGGTCTTCATAAGGAAGGCTGGTTTCCAGCTCCTTCCTCCAGTAGCCCAAATTGAGTGCAGAGAGATCCAGGCAGTGGGCAGTCTGGGTAGATAAACCTCATTTCTGAGATTCCTGGGCAATGCAGCTGCCCAAGACATACGAGGAAGAGGGTTTACCTGATGGTCCATTTCCAACTCAAGCCCTAGACCATATAAACTAATGCATATTTATGGAACTTAGGATTTCTTCTTCATTTTTGAAAGCCTCTAATTTATAACAAAAGAGATTTGCAAGGCAGTCCTGATTATCTTTTTTTAAGCAGATCCCATATGCATCATAATTAACAAAAATTCTCACATTTGGATGGTACCTACCCTGGTTTTTGATGTGAATGTAACTGTTTCTCCATTTCTTTGCTCATTTCACTAGCTATTGGGAAGAGAAATTAGATATCTGTTGTCAAGTAGCTACCTTCCCACAGATGGCAACAAGATCTGTTTGTTCTTTTTATATTTCATTTCACCTCTTCCTCTGAGTTCTGGTTTCACTGCTTTCTCTTGGCATTCTTAAAAAGGTATGAGGCCAAAATGAATGAGGCGAGAAAAGAAGTAGTGCATTTCTCTCATACCCGCACATCTTGGAGAGGTGGCTGCCCTTGACCTTTACTGCTCTCCCATCTACCTAGTTAACAACTGCTCAGCTCAAGAGCTCTCCTCTATGAGGGATGATCTCAGAATGGCCTCACCATTTGTGTGACCCCCATCAGCATGCAGAGTGCCCCCCACAGTGCTCTAAACACACCTCTCTCATGCCTATCATCATTGTCATGCCCTCACCCATCCCCCTAGTCAGACTGTGAACTCTCTGCTAGAGTTACTGGGTGCTGGATCCCCAAGGTCAAGTTGAATTAGTGAAATGTATAAACAGGTTTGGGAAAGAGATAGCAAAGACAAGAAGAAAACTTTTCTTTGAACCTCTAGACTATTCCTAAATTGGTAACATGCAAGATCTCTCACACTTTGTTCAACCAGTCTGGGAGGACAAATGGGAAGAAAAAAGAAGAAAGAGCTAGATTACAGGGCTGATAATTATTTCTGTTTATTCTATTAAAAGTAGAATGCATGTGTAAGAGGTTCACATTGTAAATAGTTACCAAGAGCAAATAAAGTATATAAACATAGTCTTTGATAACAGTTTCTATATAATTCCCATTTCTTGATAATAAAGGCACTATTCTGTATTTATTATTAGAAAAACGAATTGTCCGCTGTGTAAGAGCTACCCATCAGCCTCAAGGCTCCTAAACAATATACAATCTTGTCTTTTATGGCTCTCAGCTGCACCCTGCCTGGAAGATGCTTTAGACATGAGCCAACTTTTTACGTCGAACAAATGCCCAGTAAAAGACACTTCGAATTCCAGTTGGGCTGAACTTGCCCCTGCTCCAGAGGGCACATAAATGAATAAATACATCGTGCACACACATTATGCACGCACGCAGTCCTTGGAGCAGCTGTGTTATATTATAAGTTGGAGGCCTTTTGTTAGTTCAGATGTTTCAGGTCTGTAAAAGCACTCTGGAGAAGAAATAAATATTATGAGTAAGTCTCGTTTCCAGGCTTGTAGTGGGGAAACACTTACTAGCACGGTTTACTACAGCTTTATACTCAAACAATCTCGTAAAAGAATACCAGGATTACTCACTCAGCACATGACGGCTAAGACAAAATGTTGTTTGTTTTATCCCCTAAATATTCAAAATGTGATTTCATTCAGACCATTTCCCAGATGAATTTTCTTCTCAGTAAAACTAATCAGAATAATCATGGATCATGGACTCATTTTTTTTCTTAGAGCATTCATCTTTCTTTCATTTCACTAAATATTAAATACTAATAAAACTTCACAATGAGAGAGATAAGGTATATACATCTGAACTGTCCAAGGAAAGTCAGGAAGTTGGGCAAGAACTCACACAGAATCCAGATCATTCCATCTGCGGATCTGGGGTTTTTGCTTTGAAGGCTCAGGGTCTTAGGTTGACAGATTTGGTAACAAGAAGAGAACGTACTGAAGACTGATATACATATGAACTTATTAATTTACAAGGAGAAATGACTCTGATAAAAACCAAAACACTAAAAGTCTACCTATCAGTGCATTCTCTTTGTATTATCAAGCTCTACATGAAGCTAAATTATAATAATATATTTAATGGACATAAAGTCAGAACAAGGGGACAGGGAGAAATTGATTATTAATGGCACTGAAAGCCTGATATGTCCATCTCCCTATGAGGTCTTGTTAAAGAGATTAGAAACACTTTGCCATGCTCTTCCCAAAGCCTGGTACATTCTTCCCCCATTCTTCACTGACTTTTACTAATCCATCTAATCTTAGCATAATTATCACTTTCTTAGAGAGACCTTTTCTGGTCTTCTTATCTAAGGAAGGGGCCTCACTGTACACTCCAGGGCACTCCGTAATTTTTTTTTATAGCCCTTCCCTCAGTTTGTGCTTATATACTTATTTATTGCTCTAAGTCCAGTCTACCTGTAGACTGTAAACTCCAGGAGAGCAGGCACCCTGTTTGCTTTGAGTTCTACAAGGTTCTCAGTACCAGCCATAGTGCCTGGCACCTCTGTAAGCATTCAGTACATATTTGTTAAATGAATAAATGAATGTTCATCCCCACACTGCGTGGAGTCACAGCTAAGAGCACAGGTGCTGGATTCAGGCTCCCTAGATTGAAATGCTGGCTCCGCCTCTTAATAACTACGGGAGCTTGAGCAAATTACAGAAGAAGATCCCCTATCTGTGATATGAGGACACTGAGCATGCCTGCCTCACAGCATCCTAGTGAGGATTAAATAAGTTAACAGATGTAAATTACTCGGCACATGGACTGGCACAGTAAGCACTCAGGCAGACTTAGCTGTTAATAGTTTCTTTCAAAAGACAATTCTAGGAAAAACTGAAAGATTGGTTGCTAAAACTCAATGTCCCTGGGACATTATTGGGAGGCATATGTAATCAATACTAATCTCTGAAGATATGTATTTATGTTTCCATGGTTTAGCAGACCATTTTTTAATTTGAAAATCCTTTATTATTAAATATGTGGATATATTAAAACAAGCCATATCCAAGACCCTCCAGCCTGGAATTCACTTTATCTTCTCACGATGTGTGTATATGTACTGATCTACTATGCATGGGCAACAGAGCTTAACTTTAATGACAGTTGAATTATTCTCATTTCTGAGTTCTTGGAAGAGCTACCTCTGTAACAATGAATTATGGACAACAATACTCAAGGTGAACATTGTGTAAAATTTAGGAAGGAAAGAGGAAAAACAAAATAAATACACTAAATTCTGTTACAACAGAGGTAATCATTAGTGTATTCATTTGTTTTAAAGGTTTTACTGATAAGGACCAGGGGTATGTGCCATATTGGACAACTATATATTATAATGTCAAAAGGCAAAACTTTCCTGGTTGTCAGAGTCTCACACAATGATGTATGAGAATGCACTGCTAAAACAGCTATCTTTTCCCCCTCACTCTATATACACATGAGGTGTATCCTTTGATCACTAGCTGTAGGTCCTATTCAAAGAGCTATTTCATGTTATTTTCATGTACAACTGAGTACTTTTACTTGAAAATATATTTATTTATTAAAACTTGCTCCTTCCTTAACTTTAAGGAAGTTACAGCTCCTTTAAGGAAGTTAAAGTTCCTGATTTGGGTTTAGCAGACCATCAGGCCTGCTAAATCAGGCCTTTCTGATATGCCTTTCTATATTTAAGCCTTAATTTGTCCCTTTTCTCCATGTTGGGAATCTTCATTTTCTTATTCTCTCATATGCTGTTTTCAGTCCTTAAGATTTTAACCATGAATATTCCACAGACCAAATCAATGCACTGAATCTCAGAATTGGACCAAACTCAAAGATCTTTGCTGAGTTTCTTCTTACAAGAAGCAAAGCAAAACAAAACTACAATAAAATATTAATAAAAGAAATTAGACTGAAATAAATGAGACGATAGCTCATGAATTGGAAGAGCTAATATTGATGTTCATATTACCCAAAGCAATCTATAGTTTCAGTTCAACCCTGTCAAAATTCAGTGGCATTTTCACAGAAATAGAAAAAAAAACAATTTCAAAATTCATATGCAACAAAAGAACTGAATGTCTGAAGCAATTTCGAGCAAAAAGAGCAAAGCTGAAGGCATCACACAAATTATATTACAAAACTGTAGGAATCAAAACAGTATTGTATTGGCATAAAAACAGAAACAGGGATCAATGGAACAGAATAACATGTCAGGTAGTCTGTTGAACATGACTGGGTCCTGCCCTATCCTGGACAGGGTCATCTTTTTCTCCCCAACCTGCACGCTGGTGATCAGAGCATGCACAGAGATTCTCCCTCTTCTAGTCAAGGACCACTGCTAAATTTTTAGCCATATCAGGACCAAGCAAGAAAAAACTGCTGGTACAGTTAGGCACAGGCACACTCAAGATCTAAAAGGTGACTCAAAGCAACCCAGGATTCATAATGCTGTATTTGTAATAAATTAGCATTGTGTTTTTGCTCCCACCTCCATCCTCTGTGGGTTTTGCTTGAGTGCTTCTAGGTAAGCTGGGAGAAATGTTATATAACCTAAAGCTGTCAATAAATTTATCAGTCCAGTGACACAGAAACACAGAGAGGGACCACCACTCTAAAACACTCAACACTACTTCACCGGGGAGCTGCTTCTGGTTTCCAAACAGCCTCTGTCATCCTTTCTTGGGAATGTACTTTCACTCTGCTTAATAAAAATCTTGCTACTTAAAACTGCTCTATGCCTCTCAAGTCAATTCTTTCCCTTGAGAAGGCAAGAACCAAGGAAATCATCGATCTACCAGTGATGGACAGACAAGAAATAAATCCATACACATACAGTCAGCTATAATTTTTTGATAAAAGAGATAAGAATACACAATGAGGGAAGGATAGTCTCTTCAATAAATGGCATTGGGAAAATGATATTTCCATGCAAAAGAATGAAATTAGGGCTTCTCTGGCAGCTCAGTGGTAAAGAATCTGCCTGTCAATGGAGGAGACATGGGTTTGACCCCTGATCCAGGAAGATCCCACATACAGTGGGCAACTAAGCCCTCGTGCCACAACTACTGTGACTGTGTTCCAGAGGCTGGAAGCTGCAACCACCCGCCCATGTGCCACAGGTACTGAAGCCCAAGCACCCTAGAGCCTGTGCTAAGCACCAAGAGAAGCCACTGCAATGAGAAGCCTGTGCACCACAAAAAGAGAGTAGCCCCCACTCCCCACAACTAGAGAAAGCCAAGATGCAGCAACGAAGACCCAGCACAGCCAATAAATACATAACCTTTTAGAAAAAGAGTGAAATTAGAATAAAACATGCACAAAAATTAACCCAAAGTAGAGTAAAACTTAAATGCATGCTCTGAAATCATAAGACTTTTAGAAGGAAACACGGAACACAGGAGAAAATCTCCTTGACATCAGTTTCAGCAATGATTTTCTTAGATTTGACACCAGAAACAAAGTGATGTTTAGCACATTTTCATGTACCTGTTAGCCATTTGTATGTCTTGTTTGGAAAAATGTCTACTCAGTTCCTCTGCCAATTTTTAATTTATTTTTATTGAGTTTGATGAGTTCTTTATATATTTTGGATATTAACCCCTTATCAGATATATGATTTGCAAATATTTTCTCCCATTTGGTAGGTTGCCTTCTCATTTTGTTGATGGTTTCCTTTGCTGTGCAGAAACCTTTCAGTTTGATGTGGAACAATGGATTGGTTTCAAATTGAGAAAGGAGTACATCAAGGTTGTATACTGTAACACTGCTTATTTACTTTATATGCAGAGTACATCATGTGAAATGCTGGGCTGGATGAAGCAGAAGCTGGAATCAAGATTGCCAGGAGAAATATCAATAACCTCAGATACGCAGATGACACCACCCTTATGGCAGAAAGTGAAGAGGACCTAAGAAATCTCTTGATGAAGGTGAAAGAAGAGAGTGAAAAAGCTGGCTTAAAACTCAACATTCAAAAAATGAAGCCCTGTATCGAACATAGGCTGGTGCTTCATTCTTAACATGATAGTATACATGTTTCAATGCCATTCTCTCAAATCATCCCACCCTCTCCCTCTCCCACAGAGTCCAAAAGTCCATGCTATACATCTGTGTATCTTTTGCTGTCTCGCATACAGGGTCATCATTGCCATCTTTCTAAATTCCATATATATGATGCTTGGGGCTGGCACACGAGGATGATCCAGAGAGAGGATATGGGGTGGGATGTGGGAGGGGGATTCAGGATTGGGAGCTCATATACACCCATGGCAGCTTCATGTCAATGTATGGTAAAACCAATACGGCATTGTAAAGTAAAATAAAGTAAAAATAAAATTAAAAAAAAATAAAAAATAAAATGAAATGGAAAAGAAAAAAAAAAAAAAGAAGCCCTAATTTCATCTGTTTACCCAAACATATGGGGGAAAATGGAAACAGTGTCAGACTTTATTTTCTTGGACTCCAAAATCACTGCAGAAGGTGACTGCAGCCATGAAATTAAAAGACACTTGCTCCTTGGAAGAAAAGCTATGAAAAACCTACACAGAAGATTAAAAAGCTGATATATCACTTTGCCAACAAAGGTCCATATACTCAAAGCTATGGTTTTTCTAATAGTCATGTATGGATGTGAGAGTTGGACCAGAAGGAAGACTGAGAACCAAAGAATTGATGCTTTTGAACTGTGGTGTTCTAGAAGACTCTTGAGAGTTCTTGGACAGCAAGGAGATCAAACTAGTCAATCCTAAAGGAAATCAACCTGAATATTCATTGGAAGGACTGATGCTGAACCTGAAGATCCAATACTTTGGCCATCTGATGTGAAGAGCTGACTCAGTGAGTCTGAGTGAACTCCGGGAGTTGGTGATGGACAGGGAGGCCTAGTGTGCTGTGATTCATGGGGTTGCAAAGAGTTGGACACGACTGAGTGACTGAACTGAACTGAACTGACTTTAATGGCAGGAGAAAGGGATGGTAGAAGATGAGATGGTAGGATGGCATAATCAACTCAACGGACATGAGTTTGAGAAAACTTTGGAAAGGACAAGAGAAGCCTGGTGTGCTGCCATTCATGGGGTCACAAAGAGTTGGACATGAGTGAGCAACTGAAGAACAACAGTCTTATGTATTTATTTTGTGGTAATAAAGGCAAAAATAAATACATGGACTGCATCAAACTAAAAAGTTTCACAGCAAAGGAAATCATTAACAAAATGAGAAGGCAACCTACCAAATGGGAAAAAATATTTGCAAATCATATATCTGATAAGGGGTTAATACCCAAAATATATAAAGAACTCATCCAACTCAGTAAAAATAAATAAACAAATTAAAAAATCAGAAGAACTGAGTAGACATTTTTCCAAAGAAGACATACAAATGGCTAACAGGTACATGAAAATGATTTCATCATCACTAATTATCAGTGAAATGCAAATCAAAACCACAGTCAAATATCACTTCACAACTATTAAAATGACCATCAGCAAAAAACAAGCAATAGCAAGTTCCAACAAGGATGTGGAGAAAGAGAACAATTTTACATTGTTGGTAAGAATATAAATTGGTGCAATCCCTATGGAAAACAGTGCAAAGGCTACTCAGTTCAGTTCAGTTGCTCAGTCGTGTCTGACTCTTTGTGACCCCATGAATCGCAGCACGCCAGGCCTCCCTGTCCATCACTAACTCCCGGAGTTCACTCAGACTCACGTCCATCGAGTCCGTGATGCCATCCAGCCATCTCATCCTTGGTCATCCCCTTCTCCTCCTGCCCCCAATCCCTCCCAGCATCAGAGTCTTTTCCAATGAGTCA
>SJYT01076125.1:4177-31340 GCA_006410635.1 Cephalophus harveyi
ATAAGCAATGAAATTTAAAATTATGGAGTAAAGTAGCAGTAATGGGGAGAGTAGGGCTACATCCCTGTTGTTTCATATTCTCAGCAGATTTTCTTTGAATTACTTTGAAATCCCAGGTAGGATATATTTATATAGATTGAATTATTTGTCATGAGATACATACACTGAGTGCTTTTAACATCTTAAACCATGAAATCACCTCAGACCCTTATTCTTATATATTCCATCTCTGATGCCTTCATTTTTACCTTTTCCAATGGGCTGGGCTATGTCTGACTTGTGGACTCTTGAATCCCTGCTGCCTAGCAGACCAGCTGATGCATGGTAAGAACCCAATAACTAAGTGTTACATGCAGGAATGCATAGTCTTCCCTGTAAGCTCAGACAGTGAAGAATCTGACTGAAATGCAGGAGAGTCAGATTCAGTCACTCCATTGGGAAGATCCCTAGAGAAGGAAATGGCAACCAATTCCAATATTCTTGCCTGGAAAATTCCTTAGACAGTGGAGCCTAGCAGGCTATAGTCCATGGGATCCCAAAGAGTTGGAACAGCTGAGTGACTGATACTTAAACTTTCAACCAGTCTTTATTAAGTAAATTTACATATAATATATAATTTTCATACATACATATGTAATCTTACTTGATGCACTATTATTACAATATAGAAGGTGTTATCAGTCCACATTTTTCAATTGATATTGATGTGAAAGGAATTTGAAAGGTTGCTTAGTGTCATACTACTAGTGGGTAGTAAAGGCTGTAGTGGAACGAGTGTCCTTGAATGTTCATATTTACAGAGCAATAACGTCAAGATAGGAGAAGGTAATGGCATCCCACTCCAGTACTCTTGCCTGGAAACTCCCATGGATGGAGGAGCCTGGTAGGCTGCAGTCCATGGGGTCGCTGAGTCAGACACGACTGAGCGACTTCACTTTCACTTTGCACTTTCATGCATTGGAGAAGGAAATGGCAACCCACTCCCGTGTTCTTGCCTGGAGAATCCCAGGGATGGTGGAGACCAATGGGCTGCCGTCTGTGGGGTCGCACAGAGTCGGACACGACTGAAGCGACTTAGCTGCAGCAGCAGCAGCAATGTCAAGACAAGGTGTGATAAAATTAGTGAATAATGTTATGCTGCCTTTATCAATTTATTATAGTGAACCTATCATATAAAAGGTTAATATAATCTTATAATAAAGTTAAGTTTTATCACAAGTAAGCTTCATGTTTACCATCCTCATATCAGTGTTTAGATCCTATCTGGTGTTAAGAAACATATAGATTCATAGTACATAATGAAAATTATTGCTGAATAAGAATTCAAAAGAATCCACAAATACAACTTTAGTAGAATTTGTCTATTTCAGTGACATTAGAAACATATTAGAGCAGATGATTCATATTATATAATATCATATATTAATAAAGATACAGTCATAGAAATCCTCCCAGAAAATATGGTAAAGAAACTTATACTTTTGATAATGCTTTCTTAAGGGTTGAGTAGAATAAATGTTACACGTTACTGTTTATGCTAAAAAGCTTTTACTTTAAGAAATACATTAAGAAAATTACAATTAACAAAATAGTAGCTACATCATTTGTCAGCCACTCAAAAACATAATGAGCACAATGAGAAACTGGGAGACAGGCATTTCATTCCTTTATACATAAGATATGAAAATGACTTTCAATTTCATTTTAAACAGGTTTACACACACTTAGCACATCATCATATCTTAAGGGCATGTAATAATAGAATGCATGGGCTGAAGAGAACTCTATCTTATTTTTACTTGGGGATATAATTGAAGAAAGAAATATATCCTGTCAGATATGTATTAAATGTCACCCAGAAACCACAGAATGTTGTTAAATAGTTCAATTTTTTAAACTAGACACTATTCCACAGATCTTTGATCAACTGATTAACTCAAGAAATATATTGATAAATGAAGGACATAATACAGAAATTAAAAGACACTTACTCCTTAGAAGGAAAGTTATGACCAACCTAGACAGCGTATTCAAAAGCAGAGACATTACTTTGCCAACAAATATCCGTAGTCATGTATGGATATGAGAGTTGTACTGTGAAGAAAGCTGAGTGCCAAAGAATTGATGCTTTGGAACTGTGGTGTTGGAGAAGACTATTTAGAGTCCCTTGGACTGCATGGAGATCCAACCAGTTCATTCTGAAGATCAGTCCTGGGTGTTCTTTGGAAGGAATGATGCTAAAGCTGAAACTCCAGTACTTTGGGCACCTCATGCAAAGAGCTGACTCATTGGAAAAGACTGATTCTGGGAGGGATTGGGGGCAGAAGGAGAAAGAGACAACAGAGGATGAGATGGCTGGATGGCATCACTGACTCGATGGACGTGAGTTTATGTGAACTCTGGGAGTTGGTGATGGACAGGGAGGCCTGGGGTGCTGCAATTCATGGGGTCACAGAGAGTCGGACGTGACTGAGTGACTGAACTGAACTGAACTGAATGCAGTTTACTAGTGTACTTCCATGAAGGACTTAAACCTTATCTCTGCAGGATTTAAAATGCATTATAAATTTTTGCTTTCATATAATACATTTGCATGTGTTTCTGTGCAATAAGTTACCCCATACTAACAAATCTTTTTTACATGACTTTCCTCACCAGAGACAATGTAATTTCGCCATTTAAATACAATTCAGAATTACTGCATTAACATAAGTTTAAAAATATTGTATAAATGCCCTATGAGAAAATGGAGCTTTGCATAAAATTTAAAATATGGAAGGTTGTCAATCTATGTCACCTTTAAGCCTGTATTAGTTTAAATAAGGCCAGTGTCTTTGCCAAGGATTTTAACTCTGGTAGAATTTTCACATATATATATATATATATAATTCATCATCATTTGTGGAATATTATATATATATATATATAATACAAATGAATTTACTTACAAAACAGAAACAGACTCAGACTTATAAAACAAACTTACTCTTACCAAAAAAGAAAGGTAGGGAAGAGGGAAAATTAGTTTGGTATCAACATACACATCCACTACTATATATAAAATAGATAACTAACAAGGACCCATTGTATAGCACTAGAAACTCTACTTAATATCCTGTGATAACCTAAATGGGAAAAGAATTTGCAAAAGACCAGACATATGTATATGTATAATGGAATCAATTTGCTGTATACCTGAAATTAACACAGCATTGTAAAATAAAATAAGCACTTAAAAAAATGTAGCATAGTGAGAATAAAATTATCATGAAAAACAAGGGACTCAGCTTTATATGGGCTTCCCAAGTGGCACTAGTGGTAAAGAATCCACCTACTCATACAAGATATGTAAGAGACGTGAGTTCCATACCTGGATTGGGAAGATCTCCTGGGAGAGGGCATGGCAACTCACTGCAATATTCTTGCCTAGAAAATCCCAGGGACAGAGGAGCCTGGCCTGCTACAATCCATAGGGTGGCAAAGAGTTGGAGATAACTGAAGTGACTTAGCATGCACACCCACATGCATAGCCTTATAGTGCTCATTAGCTGCAGAATCACAATGTGGATTTTGATCTACCATATTACAATCTTTTAGAAATTTGAGAAATCTTTTAATAGATTCCAACCAATAGTAGTAAATTACAAAAGAGATTTAGTAACAAGTTAAAAAAAAAAAAAAGTAAGAAAAGGCAAAAAGATATGACACTGAGATGAACTCCCAGATTGGTAGGTGCTGAATACGCTACTGGAGAATAGAGTAGAAATAATTCCAGAAAGAATGAAGAGACAAAGAGACAGTGAAAGCAATGTGTGGTTGAGGATGTGACTGGTGACAGAAGTAAAGTCCAGTGCTACAAAGAGCAATATTGCATAGGAACCTGAATGTTAGGTCCATGAATCAAGGTAAATTAGAAGTGGTTAAACAGAAGATAGCAATAGTAAATGTCGATATTTGAAGAATCAGTGAACTAAGATGGACTGGAATGGGTAAATTTAACTCAGATGACCATTATATCTACTACTGTAGACAAGAATCCCTTAGAAGAAATGAAGTAGCCATCATAGTCAACACAAGAGTCCTAAATGCAGTACTAGGGTGCAATCTCAAAAACAACAGAAAGATCACTGTCCGTTTCCAAGGCAAACAAATCAATATCACAGTAATTCAAGTCTGTGCCCCAACCAGTAATGCTGAAGAAGCTAAAGTTAAACGGTTCTATGAAGACCTACAAGACCTTCTAAAACACCCAATAAAGATGTCCTATGCATCATAGGGGACTGGAATGCAAAAGTAGGAAGTCAAGAGATACCTGAAAAACAAGGAAATTTGGCCTGGAGTACAGAATGTAGCAGGGCAAAGGCTAACAGTGTTTTGCCAAGAGAATGCACTGGTCATAACAAACACCCTCTTCTAGCAACATAAGAGAAAATTCTACATATGGACATCACTAGATGGTCAATACCAAAATCAGATTGATTATGTGTTTGCATCCAAAGATGAGGAAGCTCTATACTGTCAGTAAAATCAAGACAGAGCTGACTGTGGCTCAGATCGTGAACTCCTTATTGTTAAAATTAACATTTAAATTGAGTAAAGTAGGGAAAACCAACTGACAATTCAGATATTACCTAAGTCAAATTTCTTGCAATTATACAGTGGAAGTGACAAATAAATACAAGGGATTAGATCTGATGGACAAAGTGAAGAACTATGGAGAGAGGTTTGTGACACTGTACAGGAAGCAGTGATCAAAACCATCTCCCAAAAAAAAGAAATTCAAAAAGGCAAAATGGTTGTCTGAGGAAGCTGTACAAATAACTGTGAAAGAAGAGAAGTGAAAGGCAAGGGAGAAAAGAAAGGATATACCCTTTTGAATGCAGAGTTCCAAAGAAGAGCAGAGAGATAAAGTCTTCTTCAGCGATCAATGCAAAGAAATAGAGGAAAACAACAGATTGGGAAAGACTAGTGATCTCTTCAAGAAAACTAGATACAAAGGGAATATTTCATAAAAAGATGGGCACAATAAAGGACAGAAATTGTATGCACCGAATAGAAGCAGAAGATACTAAGAAGAGGTGTCAAGAATACACAAAAGAAGTACACAAAAAAGATCTTCACGACCCAGATAACCATGATGGTGTGGTCACTCACCTAGAACCAGACATCCTGTAGTCCGAAGTCAAATGGGCCTTAGGAAGCATCGCTATGAACAAAGCTAGTGGAGGTGATAGAATTCCAGTAGAGCTATTTCAAATCCTTAAAGGTGGTGCTCTTAAAGTGCTTCACTCAATAAGCCAGAACATTTGGAAAACTCAGCAGTGGCCACAGAACTGGAAAAAGTCGGTTCTCATTCCAATCCCAAAGAAGGGAAATGCAAAAAAAAAAAAAAAAAATGTACAAACTACTGCACGATTGCACTCATCTCACACTCTACCAAATTAATTCTCAAAATTCTCCAAGCCAAACTTCAACAGTATGTGAACAAGCACCTTCCAGATGTTCATGCTGGATCTAGAAAAGGCAGAAGATCAAGAGATCAAATTGCCAACATCCATGGGGTCACAGGAAAAGCAAGAGAATTCCAGAAAAACATCCACTTCTGCTTTATTGATTACACCAAAGCCTTGACTGTGTGGATCACAATAAACTGGAAAATTCTTAAAGAGATGGGAATACCAGAACACCAGAACTGCCTTCTGAGAAATCTATATGCAGGTCAAAACCCAACAATTAGAAACAGACATGGAACAAAAGAATGGTTCCAAATCAGGAAAGGAGAACATCAAGGCTGTATATCAACCTGCTTATTTAACTTACATGCAGAGTACATGATATGTGAAATGATGGGCTGAATGAAGCATAAGATGGAATCAAGATTGCCTGGAAAAATATCAGTAACCTCAGATACACAGATGATATCACCCTTATAGCAGAAAGTGAAGCAGAACTAAAAAGCTTCTTGAAGAAAGTGAAAGAGGAGAGTGAAAAAGCTGGCTTAAAACTGAGCATTAGAAAAACTAAAATCATGGCATCTGATCCCATTGTTTCATGACAAATAGATATGGAAACAATGACAGACTTTATTTTTAGGGGCTCCAAATTCATGGAAGACAGTGACTGCAGCCATAAAATTAAAAGATGCATGGTGACTACAGTCATGAAATTAAAACAAACAAACAAACAAAAAAACACGAAGCTTGGAAGTAAAAGTATAGCCGAACTACACAGCATATTAAAAAGCAGAGACGTTACTTTGCTAACAAAGTCTATCTAGTTTTGTTTTTTTCCCAAAGCTATGGTTTTTCCAGTAGTTACATATGGATGTGAGAGTTGGACTATAAAGAAACCTCAACTCCAAAGAATTGATGTTTTAAACTGTGGTGTTGGAGAAGACTCTTGAGAGTCCCTTGGACTGCATTGAGGTCAAACCAGCCAATCCTAAAGAAAATCAGTCCTGAATATTCATTGGAAGTACTGATGCTGAAGCTGAAACTCCAATACTTTGACCACCTGATATGAAGTAAAGACCATGGAAAAAATTGAAGGCAGGAGAAGGGAACAATAGAAAATGAGATGATTGGATGGAATCACCAACTTGATGGACATGAATTTGAGCAAACTCCAGGAGTTAGTGATGGCTAGGGAAGCCTGGCTTGCTGCAGTCCTTGAGGTTGCAAAGAATTGGATATGATGGAGGGATTGAACTGAACTGGAAAAAAAAATGCTTCTTATTTTGGTTCAATACACACAAAATTTACCCAAGTACATTATGTCAATGATTATACAAATGGATACCAGGAAAAATAATGAAAAAAGATTTTTCCATGTTTCAGTTGGGAACAAATGAGAGATTTCTAGATGGAAAGTGGTAGAAAAAAATAAAGGATGTTGAACTGTTTCTGCTCAAAATTTTTATGTTGAAGTCTAAGCCCTCTGGACCTCAGAATGTGATTCTCACTTGGAGATAGGTCATGAATTAAAATGATGTCGTTAGAGTAGGCTCTAATCCAATGTGACTGGTGTCTTTGTAAAAAAGGGAAATTTGGAGATACACACAGGTTTGGAGAGCAGGAAAAATGCAGATGAAGGCAGAGATCAAGGTGATGCTTTCACAAACCAAGCATCTCTCAGAATAGAGTCTGAAGGAGAGACATGGTTAAAATATTCCTCACAGCTCTCAGAAGGAACCATGCCTGCTAAAACTTTTATCTTGATCTTCTAGCATTCAGAAGCATGTGGCAATACTTTATATCATTCAAGACACTCATTTTGTGATGCTTTGTTCTCATAGGCCTAGCAAACTAATACAGAAGCTGTATGCCTGTACAGCAAAGTAGACATAATCTCAAATTTAATTAGCAAATAAATGTTCAGAATAAACCAGCTGTTTAAACCTTCATCTGAAAGTAAAGATATTGTAATTTAGAAAGATAAAATTCTCTGTTTTTTTTTTTTTCCATTTTTCAGATCATGTTAAACTATCCTATCTGTTTTTTTCTCTGTAATTTGCTTCCTTTAAAATGAGAAATAAGCCTTTGCCCTGTCTAACAGGAAAATCTTCTTCCTTTTTGGATATTTACAATTTTTGCTTCTATTACCACATTGCATGGTCAATTTTAGTTTTGTTAAATTTCAATCTACTTTTGAAAATAGGCAAATTTTGGACATATAATTTTTCTTTATTTTGTCAGAAAATTCACATATAGAGTATAGCAAAAAATGTGAAAGTTTAGTTTAGTAATTAACTGTAAACAAATATCCATATAAAAACCCAAGTTATTACAAAGAAAATTGCCAGGACCTTGGATCCCTTGGTATGTGCTAACCTAGTCACAGATTTCACTCTAACCTTTAAAATTAGTCATCCCATTTTATGGGAATAACTTCTTTAATTTATTATTGAACTTCATGTATGCATTCCTAACCAATACCATTGCTTATTTTGATTTTTATAAAAACACATCCATTGTCTCAGGTTTTACTTCTGTAACTCTTTTGGTTTTGTTTAGAGATGCAATTTATTAATTCTAATTACTGTACACTAATAATTATGGACTTATTATGGATAGATAATTGATATTACCAATGTGGAGCTATTAAGACTAATAATGCATAAGATTTACCAGGGAATACACTTATGATGGAATTTCTGGCTCATGCAATATTCTTTGCTTTCTTTGTCCCTAGAAATGCTAAAAACACCCTTACTTCCTTTAACAAGAGGTCCTAGACTCATCCTGAGTTTTACCTGGACAGGTAATGAAATAAAATGCCTTACCGAGGATCTTATCTGGGAAATAATAGTATAAGAAAACAAAATTGGGTAGCAAAGGCTGCACAATACCTGCCTAATGTGATGACTGGAGATTAGCAGGGTGATGAGAGAGGTGAAGGATTTTTAATTATTGTAGGAGCAGTACTTTTTCTAAAAGTAACAGAGCAATTATCTTTTCCTGAAATTAAATATCATGGGTTTATATTGGCATTTCCAATATGTCTCTAATTTATTGTTTCTTCTGTCTTGCTTCAATAGCAGAGGTTCTAGACCAATATCTAATAACACTAACTGTGGAATCTGACTCCCTGGGTCCAAATCCAGGCTCCATTATGGGAATATATTGCATGTTTTTGTATAGATTTCTTATCATATTTTAATTGTCTTCATTATAGAATAGGAATAAAAATACTCTGTAAAATTTTCTAATAGATGTAAAATGCAAACATATTAGTAATATATTAATTGAAAAATAGCAATTTAAATAACAAGAAGATGCTATTAGATTCAGTAATTATTGATATTTCTTTGGCTCTCTTGGAAAAATGTCCTAAAAGGCAAGATACTAAAATGAAGAGCAATCAATCCAGGGAATCACCAAAGGAAGTAGAGATAGAATCTATTTTTACACTTAATTCATTTGTGAACTCTAAATCACATAGGCTTCAATTATTAAGTACTTTATGGGTTAATGTTTTAACATGAAGGATTTGCTTCTTAATGTGAACCCTGCAGTTCAACATAATGTGAAGAAAGTAATGTTCTCAGCTTAGTAACTCTCTAGAGAAGCTTGCTCTCATTTTATGCTATCTGCTGGTACATAAGAAACAGATACTTGGGAAGAAAAAGAAAAGCAATTTCCATATCAAAACATGGCAGAATATCAACAGATTGAAATAGAACAGCTTCTTTTAAAGCAAAAAATGCTTTATACTATTAATTTTGCTGGAAATTCAAATATTTTATATGAAATCTCTTAGGTTTATTAATTCTCACTATAAAACTTAAGATATATCCTTCAAATAAAAGTCGCTGAAACATAACTGAATTCCCCTTAACAAGAGTAAAGTATTCTAAAAATAATCATAAACATGTTAGAGATTAAATTTAAAAATATAAGAAACTTTAAAATTCTCTTCATGAGTTAATAATACTTCTGTTACAGAAGATCAAAACAAAATATTATCTTAATTTCAACTAAAACTTTTGCATACTTTGTACAAAGATTTACTACTATTTTATGGAAGGAAGTGATTTTTGCATAGTGTTATCCTATGTCCACTTGAAATAGTTTTATTAATGATACAAGGAGAGATATTTTCTTAATTTTAATATTTCTAAATATCTAAACATGGTTTCATTCATTTTATTTCTGCTTTTGCCTACATAGTCATTATCCTCCCTTATATCCACTCTCTTCTTGAAAAACTGGTGACAATGGAAGGTCCAGAGCTAGAATTCTGTACCTAAGCTTGTTATAACATGTTTTAGTTGACTTTTGGGTTCATCTGGTGCCTGAAAAATTAAATCAGAGGTAATAGAGTGTTTTTTATTTTTATTTTTTAATTTTATTTTTTGGGCTCCAAAATCACTGCAGATGGTGATTGCAGCCATGAAATTAAATGACGCTTACTCCTTGGAAGAAAAGTTATGACCAACCTAGATAGTATATTCAAAAACAGAGACATTAAATTGCCAACTAAGGTTCGTCTAGTCAAGGCTATGGTTTTTCCTGTGGTCATGTATGGATGTGAGAGTTGGACTGTGAAGAAGGCTGAGTGCCGAAGAATTGATGCTTCTGAACTGTGGTGTTGGGGAAGACTATTGAGAGTCCCTTGGACTGCAAGAAGATCCAACTAATCCATTCTGAAGGAGATCAGCCCTGGGATTTCTTTGGAAGGAATGATGCTAAAGCTGAAACTCCAGTACTTTGGCCACCTCATGCGAAGAGTTGACTCATTGGAAAAGACTCTGATGCTGGGAGGGATTGGGGCCAGGAGGAGAAGGGGACGACAGAGGATGAGATGGCTGGATGGCATCACGGACTTGATGGACGTGAGTCTGAGTGAACTCCAGGAGTTGGTGTTGGACAGGGAGGCCTGGCATGCTATGATTCATGGGGTCACAAAGAGTCGGACACGACTGAGCAACTGAACTGAATATAGTGTTTAAGGTGAGAAAAGAAAGAGATCTGGCTTAGTGAGGGTTAATTAAATTAGCTAGACAACAAGGTCCAGTTAAATTAGACAATAAGTATCAATAGACAAAGCTGCAACACATAAAGTGTGTCTCATTTGGGGCTCTACATGGTGACAGAAATAGTTGTTTCATGAATTCACATCTTAGTATTCATACGTACTATTTTGATAGAGATGCCTTATCAAAAGGCATTAGAGTTGGGAAGAGGAAAAAAGACCAATTATTGCTTAATGGATACCAGTCCTAAGCATCCTAGGTAAAATTATGTTTGGAATCATTTGGCCTGTTAGATTCATGTAATAAGCCAAGGGATAGGTACCCTTGAATCCATGATAAGATGATAGGTATTTGCATTTGTGGAAAGTACATGTGAATGCAAATATGAAGCCTATGAAACAGCTCTCATTTATGTTCTGGTGGAAGATTAGATTTACTTTTTTGAAAAGCATTGATGATGAGTAATAAGCCAAGGGATAGGTACCCTTGAATCCATGATAAGATGATAGGTATTTGCATTTGTGGAAAGTACATGTGAATGCAAATATGAAGCCTATGAAACAGCTCTCATTTATGTTCTGGTGGAAGATTAGATTTACTTTTTTGAAAAGCATTGATGATGAAAGAAGTTCCTTTTGAATGTTTTTGAAGGGTGGAAAGCTAAAGGGTCCTCTGTGAATAAGTAAGTGAAGTGAAACTGTTAGTTGCTCAGTTGTGTCTGACTCTTTGCAACCCAATGGACTGTAGCCCTCCAGGCTCCTCTGTCCATGAAACTCTCCAGGCAAAAATACTGGAGTGGATTGTAATTTCCTTCTTCAGGAGTTCTTCTTGACTCAGGGGCTGAATCCAGGTCTCCTGAACTGCAGGCAAATTGTATCATCTGAGTCAGTAGAGAAGTCTGAAAGGACTCTCTAGTGATAAACAAGTAATCACGAATTTGGGGTCCCCTGGTACTTCTAAAAGAAAGAGAGCACATAACCAGCAATTGAATCAGGACTGTGAGATTGTGTTATGACTTAAGTGAAGAGATGCCATAGTGTCCAGGGCTTTTGAAAGGATGGGGGAATTATTAAAGAAGGAACAGCTTCTGTGAGCGGAAGAAAAACAATAGTATTGAGACAATGTAAAGCTCATTATGTACAAAAGGTGGGGGAGACAGAGTCCCATTTGCAGGAGCAAGAGGGAAAATACTGTGGGTTTGAATGTCAGATTTGAGGGGAAAAGAGCAGTGGAGGAAGACTGATGTGGCCTTTAAGTGACTAGGCAACTTCAGATAAGGTTTTTGGAGGTTGTGGAAGGGCCTGATTAATATTTGATATTTGATAGGGAGAACAATTTTTTGTTTGCTTGTATCATCATATCAAGTTTTAAAAAAAAAAAAAAAAAACAGGCTTTTATTTACAGGTGTTTCAGGTCCCTGAAATTCAAGGGCTCTTGAAACATGGAAGCTTTGGGAGATTGCTGGAGTCCAAAAGTGATCTACGCAACTATAAATTATCCTTGATGTTTTGAAGGTTTGGAACAGAATTAGTGTCATGGTTTTGACATATTGTCTGCTGAAAGGTGGAATAAAGGCATCTAGTACCTGAGAGTTAACTATGAGAAAGTGGTATCAGATAGAGAAAGGAGCCAGGAAAAAGCCGTCTCTGTCTCAGTGTCTCCTAGAGTCCATGTTGAGAAGCTGCAGGACTTGCTCAGAGCAATCTGTGGATAAGGAGGAAGAAAAATTAGAAAAACCTCAAAAAAGAATGGAATACTTCCCCTTCAGTCAGGGAGTAAATCTCCAGTTAAAAGAACCATGAACACTTCCATCCAGGAAGTTCTCTCTTGAATAGAAATGAGTCAGGAAGCATGTTGCTCAATAGAAAGAGCCAGAGATTAAATTCTCCCTCAGGGAATAATTCTCCCAGGGGAGATTCTCAGTCAACATTAAAGAGCCAGTGAAAGTCCTGTGCACACAGAAAAGAATGTGATGAGACAGAAAAGAATTAAAGGAACTCCCTGCATCTGGTGAAGCTATATCATTACAATTCACCAAAAAATTATCATGAGGCTATTAATTAACATAATACCAAGCAAATGATGAGCACAGATAATTGGAGAATGTGACCTCTCGTGTTGATAACTCATATCATAGAAGCTTGCTTTCATTTATATGTTCATGAAATCGAGAAGAAGAAAACCCGTTGTTTCTTATCCAGATATTTGCTTATTCTCTGCAATTTGAATATACAGTTTACCAGTTAAGCATCATCACTAATGTGGAACAAGGAAAATCACAATCTTTTGAGATATTAAATAGGAAACAAACATATATATCATCTTTTTACTTTTAGTTGTGGAGACAAAAATAATTAGACTGTGTTTCAGGTCTCCAGAGACAAAGACTGTACATTCTCAAAGGCATATGGTTGAAGTAATTTTTTTATGCTGAATTTGTAAGCAATACAATCTCTAAAAAAAACTGGACTAAGGAAATTGGATATAGCCTAACAACCAGAGAGGACCCAGAAGTGTTATTTACAGTATTTCTTAATATATAAACTATTCAAACATTTGGCAATGATCAAATATATTTGAAATGAATTTTGCTTGTTTAAAAGACTAAACAACTGCTTGGGTAAATCTGCTCTCAAAGTTTTATCTGCACAAAAATAAGCATCCACACAGAATTTTAAAGAAAATCCCCCAATCTTTTGAAATACATTTATATTTCACATAGAAGTGTTTTTGTATGATTTTATCAAATTTTGAAAAGCAAGAATGTTATACAAGTTAAATTTTCCTTATTTTACACTCTAAAATTGTGATTCATAGAGATTAAACTGAATATTCAGTATGATATCATATCTCAAGCCTTAGTGTAAAACAATATTTGCTTTACATGAGTAAGTGTTTTATTTCTAACAATTTTAACAGAAAGACAATATCTAAAAAACTTAAAGCTAATCTAATGCTATGACCAACCTAGACAGCATATTAAGAAGCAGAGACGTTATTTTACCAACAAAGGCCCATCTAGTCAAAGCTATGGTTTTTCCAGTAGTCATGTATGGATGCAAGAGTTGGACTATAAAGAAAGCTGAAAGCCAAAGAATTGATGCTTTTGAACTGTGGTTTGGAGAAGACTCTTGAGAGTCCCTTGGACTGCAAGGAGATCCAATCAGTCCAACATAAAAGAAATCAGTCCTGAATATTCACTGGAAGGACTGAGGCTGAAGCTGACACTCTAATACTTTGGCCACCTGATGAGAAGAACTGACTCACTAGAAAAGACCCTGATGCTGGGAAAGATTGAAGGCAGGAAGAGAAGGGGACAACAGAAGATAAGATGATTGGATGGCATCACCGACGTGATGGACCTGATTTTGAGTAAACTCCAGGAGTTGCTGATGTACAGGGAATACTGGCGTGTTGCACTCCAAAAGGTCACGACTGAACTGAACTGAATGGCATTTTTAAAACATTTAGTCTTTTAGTGCACTTTTAAATTAATGTGCTAGAAATTGCAATGATTATAACTTTAAATTTGTGTTGTAAAATAAAAATTAGAATAGCATAAATACATGAAAGTTCTCTCAATATCAGTACAGTTCTTAATCAATTTTATTTTCATCAGTTTGTTGCTATTGAGGGTTGAAACAGAGAAGGTAAGGCAATGATTTTAAAGATCAGGTTCCCAAAATTATGAACTTTAGCTTATCTATTTATATAGTTGCTCTCCTTCTTGAAGAGAGGTGCTTCAAGCATAAGGAAAGTTTTATTTACATTTTTGGAGAAAAAATTTAAAAAGCAAACAATAATAATATAAAACCCACTTGAAATCAAACACAGATTGAAATATTTCTGTTTCATGACACTATTCCCAAGACACTGCATCTGAAACAAAAGAGGTGGGACTTTTTACACTGTCTATTTTTATGAAACAATATTTTCAGAGTGGTCAACAATGTTCATTTAAACTGCATTCTTACAGGAAAAGATGATTTGGACATAGAATAATTAAGGGGAGACACGGTATAATCACTCTCCAACACTGGAGTTAGCTGGATGTGTCTCTAATAATAAGATGCCCTACATTTCAAGGACAGCTTTGACATTTGGAGGACTAATGTGTAAAATGGAAATCATACGGCTTATAGCAGAAGAAGTTTCTATTATAAGGATGTAAGTTTCCTAAAATACTTTTAACCTATACAGTAGGGTTAACCTATAGAGTATGTTAGCCTAACCTAACCTATAGAGTAGGAAATTGTACAAACTGCATATAAACAGAACAGAACAATATAATCAATCAAACAAACAAACAAAAAAAAAGATCTGCTAAGACACAACAAAAAAATTGAGCAAAACCCCATTAATCCTGGAACAACAATTAGTCTTCAATAGATGACATTTACCTCTAAGATTGTTCTTTACTTTTAGTGTCAGATGACCTAAAACAAGCTGACTATCTAGGGATAGGATTCTCAATTGGTACTTAAGCCAGCCCTAAGGTTTTCCTTGCACAGATCTGTTCATGTTTTGAGTCTAGAATTAGAATTGTATAAGAGATCTCATGACAAGTTAGTCTGTGGCCCAGATAGCTTCCAGTGTAGATGATTCCTTCACGGTTTGATGTTCTTTAAATAAAGGTGATAGATTAGACAACAGATGTAAAGATCAATTTCAATATAGTGAAGAACTATCTATCCAAACAATAAATTGTGTTTTTCAAATTTGAGTCATTGACCATATTTTATATGGCAATTTTTAAAAATGCAATTATTACCCACTTCCTTGCTTGGTTGTGCTCCATATAGCATGTAACATGTATCATCTTTGGATATACAATATAACATTTATTTTGCACATTCAGTTCAGTTCAGTTCAGTTGCTCAGTCGTGTCTGACTCTTTGCAACCCCATGAATCGCAGCACGCCAGGCCTCCCTCATCATCTCTCGGAGTTCACTCAGACTCATATCCATCGAGTGCGTGATGCTATGCAGCCATCTCATCCTCAGTCGTCCCCTTCTCCTCCTGCCCCTAATCCCTCCCAGCATCAAAGTCTTTTCCAATGATTCAACTCTTCACACGAGGTGGCCAAAGTACTGGGGTTTCAGCTTTAGCATCATTCCTTCCAAAGATTTCCCAGGGTTGATCTCCTTCAGAATGGACTGGTTGTATCTCTTTGCGGTCCAAGGGACTCTCAAGAGTCTTCTCCAACACCACAGTTCAAAAGCATCAATTATTCGGCTCTCAGCTTTCTTCACAGTCCAACTCTCACATCCGTACATAACCACAGGAAAAAACATAGCCTTGACTAGACATTATTGCACATAAAATAGAATATAACCTTCTTTAGATGAAGGATTTTTATCTTGTCTTAATTGCTACATTGCCAGGCTCTAGACCAAAATCTGGAACAAGGCAGACACTTAGTGTCACATGTGTCAAACAAAAGGGAGAGTGAGCATGAAGAATAGAAAAGAACCTCTTCAAAATTATTTTACTTTTCACCTCAGTATAATGTATCAAGAGTTTATTATCAGACACTAGCTTTTCTTGAATTTTTTAGGTGAAAAATGGTCTGTTTTGAAGAAAGTTCAAGATTTGCTGACATTACTTTTGACAATTGTTAATGTGTCATGACCTTGCTCTTGATCTGTGGCTAGATACCCACATGTGTAAACTAGTCAAGAATCTTGTTAGCTGCCAATTAACCACAATGCCTGTGAAATGTGTTCTGAGTTTTTAAAGGGTTATGGCCATCGTCTGTGGAAGCATTTAATGACATGACATAGTTATAGACACTAACAAAGTTGCACCAGACAGATTTGCACATTAGCTGGATCTGTAGCCCACAAAGTGTCATCTTTACCCATTAAAATGATACCAGGAGTGGCCAGCAAGTTCTAGGCAAGACAATTCACACATTCCTTTCAGTGCCTCTAGTATCAAAAGGGTTTATGCCTCAGGTAGTTCTTTGTATCTGCCTTCATGGGGCTTATTTCATTAAGTGCAAATTGGAGTGTCAATTTCTGCTGGAAAACTGTACTTTCAGGTTATTTTAATGTTTAATTTACTGAGCTGTGTCTTCAAAGCACCTTTTTGCAGAGTACCTATCCATCACAGGTAATATCTATGTATCTCTAAAGTAGCATAGGTAACTATTCTCTTTACTTACTTAGTATATTTTACATAAGTCTGACTAATTCCCTTGGGAAATAGTTTCAGAGAGAGCAGTACAGAATCTTGGGTCCCATTGAGGGTGGAGGAGTCAGAAATTTGGAAAGCCTCTGCTTCTTCTTGGTGTGCCTAGTTAACTTATGATGGGTCGGAGTAGGTTTCAATCAAAGTGAAGAGGTAGATGTCTCCCTTCATGAGGTCAGTGATTACGGTGTATAGGGAGAGAGGGAAGGCAAGAAAGTATCCTGTGGACTGTCAGGAGTCATCCGTGTTCCTCCTCAAGGATTCCAGTCTACTACTCAGTTTAAAAATAAAGGGGGTTGGGGCGAAAGGTAGATACCAAGTTGTAGAAAATCATGTTGCCTCTCAGAACTTTGTTAGATCTCCTTCCTCCAGAAGAGTTTGGCTCCCTCCAAAAAAAGGAAGGAAATATAGCAAAGCCCTGTTCCATCCAAACTATTTTGCTAGGCTCATTTGCAATCGCCTCCTTAACTCAGAAATCTGCCCGTCTTTCTGCCTCTTGTCTAAATGGGTCTATTTAATTTGTTCCTTCTTTGCATTTTGCTTGAATTCCCCACCTGCTATCCTCTGTGTCAGTAGTTTGAACTGAATGTACATACACTTTAGGGTAATTTCAAGAGACATATTGGAAAACAGAATTTTAAGATAATAAGTCTCTAGATTCTCAGCTTTCATTTCTAGTTTTCATTTGTAGTCTCTCCTGAACCAAACTGTTTCAGCATTCTCCTCTTGTCAGGGCAACATGCAGATATTTTTTCCCTCTTTGTCTTTCATAATCACACTTCTCATATTCTACAAAAGAAATCATGTTTCTATTCATCCTAAGTCTCACTATCATGTGTTGCTGTGGGTTGTTATTAAAATCTCAGGGTATTAAACAAAGACAGAGTACAGAATTGAAATATTCTGTTGGTGAGTCATTATTAATCAAGGCATCTGCGCTTATTTTAGGGTTTCTTACCTTTTCCTATTTTATATATGGTGTGTTAAGGGCAAAATATGACACTATAAATGAACTATCCTCACTTTTTTCTGGATATTTGTATTTCAGGTATATTGCAAAATGGTGCAGCAAGAGTAAAGGAAAACTTTCCTCTTCTACCCATCAACCATTATTAAAGAATACAACACTTGTAAGAGAGCCCCATGATAGCACTGAATGCAACACTGCAAATAAACACTGAAGAGGTTCATAGACTCTCTGCTTTATCCATGTTTAAAAAACAACTGGAAATAACATTTCTCTAGTAATAAGTAGATCCTTATTCATTCTTCATTTTTACCATTCCATATAGTAAGTCAGAACTTTGTGTAAACTTTCATTTGTCCATGCTTTTTCTAGGTTCAATTTGCATACTTTCCTTCTGTGAAATTGAAAGAATTAAATTTTTTTGCATGTACTTCCTGCAGACCACCACTATAATTTATCTCACACACTCAAACTATATGCTTCTTTGTAGGAGGCCACTGAAGCTTGAGATAGAAATGGATAAAGCCATCAAAATATACTTTAGGCACCCTTTCTACAGTATGCTTCTTCTGTTACTTCTTACAGAATAACCCTACTCTTTTTCCCTTGAGTTTTCGGAAGAAACACTTTCATTTATATTTCCAGTATTCCTAAATTCTTGAACATTGTCCATCTGTAATATCCTCTTTCTGCTTATACCTATTCTGTGTGATGGTCAGTTTGATGGTTCTTAGCCTGGCATAGTACCCACAGCACCCAGTTAAACAAACAAAAACTGACCTAGGTGTTGTCATAAAGATACTTTGCAAATGTGATTAATATCTGCAATCAAGTGAATTTAAATAACAGAGAGTATCTTCAATAATATTGCAGATCTGATCTAATCTTCTGAAAGGCCTTAAGAGCAGATTTGAGATTTCTGGGAGAAAGAAATCCACTTGTTGCCTACAGCATTCACTTATGCCCTTAAATTTTTAGTTCAAACATCCCAGTGGCCTACCCTACAAATTTTACACTTGTCTAGTTGTGCCCATAGGCATTTAAAGCAACCAAATCTATGTCAGTTTTCTAGGAGTTCCTTAACAAATTATACAAAACTGTGGCTCATGATAACAGAGATATGTCTTCTCATAGTTTGAAAGCCAGAGACCAAGATGTCAATGGGATAGCATATCACTTCAGAGGCTGTCAAGAAAATCTGTTCCTATTCTCCTCCAGCTCTGAAGGCTGCAGGCACCCTTTGGCTTGTGGCTACATTAGCCCATCCTCTGCCTCTGTCATCCCATTGCCTCCTCCTCTTCCCTGTCTACTTTGTGTGTCATCTCAAAATTCCCTTTCTCTCTTGTAAAAACATCTTTGATTGAATATACTGCCCATGGAGTGGGGATAATCTAAGATAAGCTCCTCTGCTAAATATCTTTAACAAAATCACATCCTTTGACATATAAGTTAATATTCACTATTTTGCTATATAAGGTAGGATTCAGTTTCTGGAAATTAGGATGCAAAAGATCGAGGAGGGGCAGAACTTTTTGCCTACCACAGTCTGTCATTTGACTCCATAAGATTCACATCTGTCACACATGCAAAATATATTTACTCGACCTCAAAGACCCAAAGTCTCAAATGAGTACAACATCTATTCAATCTTATAATGCCATCTAAACATCATCTATTTAAAAGTCTCAAATCTCAACATCTAAATCATCTAAAGTATGCATGAGTGAGACTCTGCTTATTATTCATCTTGGGGAAAAAGTTATCTCCTTTTCTGGCCCCATGAAACTAGAAAATAAATTATGCATTCTTGAAATACAATAGTGAATAGACCTGTTATAATAGTTACAGACATTTCTGTTTCAAAAGCAAAAATGAAAGGCAGAGAGGAGTTACAAGTTCCAACCTGTTTCAAAAATGCAGCAGATAAATTCACTAGGCTCCCAGGCCTGGGAATAGTCCAGTGTGTCTTGCGGCTCTGCCCTCTTGTCCTGTGACTTGATTCTCTCAGCCTGTAGCTCACCCCTCTAGACCCAGTGTGCTGTCCTTAGAGTCTTTCATACTGCCTTTGGAGTGGTACTGTACTGCTGTGCTGTGCTTAGTCACTCAGTCATGTCTCCTTGTAACCCACTGGACTGTAGCCTGCCAGGCTCCTTTGTCTATGAAATGTTCCAGGCAGGGATACTGGAGTGGGTATCCCCTCTCCAGGGAATCTTCACCCCGCAGGGATTGAACCTGAGTTTCCTGCATTGCAGGCAGATATCTGAGCCACCAGGAGAGCCCACATTTTTACCATACACAGCAATAATAAACCAGGCTGCATTGTAATTGCTGGCTAGAAATTGCCTCAGTTAAACATCTAAGTTGATCACTTACAAGTTCTGCTTTCCTTACAAATAGAGGACACAATTAAGGTAAGTTTTCTACCTCCATACGGCAAGGACCACCTTTCCTTCCATTTCCAAAAGCATGTTTCTCATTTCTTTTTGAGCTTCTACCAAATACCAAAAGAGACTTTCCATTCATATTTTAGCAACATTTTGTTTACGACTGTACAAACATCCCCTCAGATGATAGACATTAATGGACAATACTCTTCACTTCTTTTTGATCCCTGACCTCTTATTTAATTCCAAAGCCACTTCCATATTTTCAGGTATTTGTCATACAGTAGCAACCCAATTCTGGTACCAAAATCTGAATCAATTTCCCAGGCCTGCCATTAAAAAAAAATAAAATCACTACCATTAAGCAGATTAACATAATAAGAATATGCTCTCTCTAAGTTCTGAAGATCAGAAGTGCAAAATCACCGTGTAAGCAGGCCTGCACTCTGTCATCAGGCTCTAGGGGAGGTTCCATTCCTCACTTCTTCCAGTTTGGGTTGACCTCATGTCCTCTGTTTTCCTGGTCCCTCTGTAATCTCATCTTCTATATGTCTTTTCTTTCTTTGACATAATGGAATACATGTTTATTTTCATTGACTTTAGCTGGTACAACAAAAAGTAGATTAGTTTAAAGATTAAATGTTGTATTTATTATATCCTGAACTTTCTTTTTCTTCCCTCACTTTTTTTTTTTTTTTTTTTTGGAGGATAATATTTGCCTTTTGGTTGAGCTGGGCCCTTGTTGCTATGGTTGGACTTTCTCTGGTTGTGGTGGGAAGGGGCTACTCTTTGCTGTGGTGCATGCACTTCTCACTGCAGTGCAGGCTCTGCAACAAGAGGCTCTGCAACAAGGCATGAGGGCTCAGTAGTCATGGGACATGGGCTTTGTTGCCCTGAGTCATGTGGAATCTTCCCAGATCAGAGGTTGAACCCATGTCCACTACACTGGCAGGCAGAATTTTATATACTGTACCACCAGGGAAGTCCATGTCTTCGCTTTTGTGTAATGATTCTAAAATACCTTGTGCCTCTCTCTTATAAGGGCACATATGAATACATTAAGTGCCCACCCAGATAATCCAGGATAAACTCTTTTTCTAAAGAGTCTTCACTTTATAGCATCATTTGTGTATGAGTGAGTGAGTGAGTGAAGTTGCTCAGTCATGTCTGACTCTTCGTGACCCAAGAACTGGAGCCAACCAGGCTCCTCCATTCACGGGATTTTCCAGGCAAGATTTTCCATGACATTTCCTTCTCCAGGAGATCTTCCCGACCCACGGATTGAAACCCAGGTCTCCCGCATTGTAGGCAGACGCTTAACCTGCTTTACCGTCTTAGCCACGTCCTCATTTGTGTGTACTATACGGCAATGTTCACTTCAAAAATGGGCTTTCAATTAAATGGACTCCTTTATCAAAAAAGAAACATTTTCCTGATTAATTGTCTTGTTTCAAAAAGAACATTACTTGTTTGTACTAATTCTCTTGAGCTTTCATTTGAACCATGAAAACAAGTAGTTTCTCAAAGAAAAAAGAAAAATACCTGGCAATGACTAAATTTTCATATCTTACATTTTATTTCCATTTGAAAGATTAAAAAAATGAAGCATTTTAGAGACATTGAATGCTTATTTTTCCCTTGATAGTCCCTCATCATTCCACAACTCAGCAATGTATTACTTCTAGATCACTTAATTCTTGTGTTCAACCATACATGTACAATCTTAACTGTGACATTTTCAAAAATATGCTTTCTGAGGGCGAAGGCAAAATTACTTCTTCATAGCAAGAAATGATCATATATTTATTGTTTTTATTAAAATTATATTTGCCTTTTTTCTCCCAGGGAATATTTTGAAAAATATTTGAATATAATCAATAAAATCATACAAAAATATATAGAATATTGCAAAATAATTAAATGTTGAAAGTAAGATGAGATAAAAATTGAATTATAAAACATAGTATATCTGTGTTTTATTATATTTCCTACATCTGTTTATCATGAGCCTTCTTAAGTAATCTGAAGGATTCTTTTTTCTATTGCTTGAATGATTTAAAAGTAATTTAGTTAAGATTTTTTTTTTCTTCCTAGACTCACACCAGTGGTTTTACTTGCTTGTGGTTTTACTTGCTTGGATATTGTCTAAAATAACCCTAGATGATATAAAACATCTAAAAGATAAATGCTTATTTTTATGTCACATATAAAATATGTGGCATAAAATTTGTAAATTAGCTTTGCATGTTTTCAGTGATCTTCAAAGTGTATGATCTGAATCAAGACTTTACATTTGTATGCTTGAAAATAACTTGAAATCTTACTCATTTCTGACACAGCAGGTTTTTGATAGCTCTGTAAAACAGAAGATCATTACTTCAGGCAAGGTGACAAGGATAATCACTTTCTATAATTAATGTTTAATACTTGAATGCCAGGGAGGAATCATTATGTCCTTGGTCCAAAAATTTTAACCACACTACATCATCTGCCCTCCAGGAAATATTGGTGAGAATAACTAGAGTGACTCTAGTTCAAAGAAACTGTATTAGATTTTTGTCAGCTTTTGAAAATGTTGTAATTCAAAGTAATATTTGAACTGCTAACATGCAATGCAGAGTTTATAGCTTTCTTACAGTACTAACTCTCTGTGGAAGTAGAAATCTGATGAAGCCATTTTATCTGCACCTTTTGTCAAATAAAGTGATATCTCATGAAGAAGAAGTTAGAATAAGTTATGTTCTTGCTTAAAAACTAGGTTGAAAAATATGTCTTTTTGTTTTCCTTAAAGTCCATGTTTCTGTTATAACTGGAGATTTTTGGTCTGAAATGAAGTAATTTAAATCAATATAATTTATTAATAAAGATAAAAATAAGGATGCTTCCCTGCATGATATGAACTTGGGTTTGCTTCTTCAACTTGTAAATATGATAGACTCTGTCTATGTGTGATAGTTAGCAATATAACTTGCTGCATTTATGTAAATCCTGCTCTCTCCACATACATGTTGCATCTTTGTCTTATCATGTAAATGTGTTCAAACAAGTGGAATATGTATTTTATTTTCTACCATATTTAACACTTTCCTTCTTCTCTTTCTAGTATTTTCAAATAAATAAAATCACTATATTTTATGTATAGTCTGATCATGTCTGTACACTTAAAACCTTGCAGTTCTAATTGAAAAATTTTATTGCAGATCAGGATTTTTGGGAATATTATCAGATTTTTTAGAACTATATTATTTTCATTATTTTTCAGCTTACTAAGGCCTATCTACAGGAATTTTTCCTCCTGAAAACTATTTTAAGTTTCTAGCATTTGTGTCCCATATTGACAGTAAGTGAGCCAGACTATTGGTGGAGGTGGATTTTGGGTTCAGAGTAAGCCTTACTGTGAAACTGAGAAGTGATAAGTCCACAGAAAGTTGAACATAAACAATGCAGATAGCAGTTAACAGCATTTCATGTGGAGGGGAGCCAATTCAAAGCCTATAGAGCTGCTTTCTGGGAGTGAGTGTAAGACCAGTGTCTCTATCATTGGAAGAGCAGAGTGAAGCATCAATGAGATTATTGGTGCACTCCTGGGTGCTCGTGTTGAGTCACTTCAGGTGTGTCTGACTCTCTGCCACCCTATGGACTATAGTCTGTCAGGTTCCTCTGTCCATGGGATTCTTCCAGGCAATAATACTAGAGTGGGTTGCCAGACCCTCCTCCAGGGGATCTTCCAGACCCAGGGATCAAACACGTGTCTCCCGCAACTCCTGCATTGACATGTGGATTCTTTATCACTGAAGTACCAGGTAACCCCAAGATTAGTGGTGGATGATGTCAAAGAGGACAGTTCTTGTAAGGACTTGGAGGACCACATGAGGAGATAGATTATCTTGTAACCAAAAATTTCCCATAGGATTTGACACCTTTGATGCAGGTCTGATTGGCTGATGGAAAGCATACAGCTACCTCATTTCTAAATCAACTTTCTATTAGAATGAAAGAAGGAATGCACATATTAGAAAATCCCTAAAGAAGCATTAGCACTAGAAAAGGACCAAAACAACACTTTAGTCATACAAAAATCTTGGAAAATATGCATTAGATGTGATCAACTTGACTCTGAAAACTGTTAATAACAAGAAATGCACAAGCTCCTTCAGCAAAATAAAAGATCTCAGAAAAGACAAGGAGACTTTTGCTTTGTTAGTTTAGTTTGAGTTAAAGGTGGATGGACGAATGATGATAAAGGCCAATAAAGGCTCAGTTGTCTTGGAAGAGCTAATGCCTGCCTATAACTCCAGGGTAAAGCCAGGTCCAGTTCACTGCAGCAGGAATGGCTACAGTGTTTGGCCCAAACTGCATCTTCTAGGTGCCCAGTGTCTGTTTTGTTGATACATACTCAGGGGACAAGAGAAGGGAGGCAAGAGAATCATAGTGTGTGGGTCTTACTTAAATCTAGCAAAGCAAAATTAATGGATAGTGCTCCACATAAGACCTGTGCAACAGCACTGTATATTCTACAATAACAAAAGTAAATATTCCATATTTGATATGGTAAATAATATGGATATACTTAGGTATATATAATACAAATCTATTTAAAATATATATGTATTGATATTGATAACTTTATTATCACCAAAAATGCTGAAGATAATCTGGGCTGACAATTTCCTGGCTGGTGGGAAAAAAAAAGGCACAGGATCAGGTTGGCTGGTTAAGATGGGCCATCAGTCCGCTGTAGCTGAGGATGTATGTTTCAGGAGTTGAGGTATATATGTATTGGGCTTCCCTAGTGGCTCAGTGGTAAAGAATCTGCCTGCCAAGTAGGAGATTCAGGTTTGAAACCTGGGTTGGAAATATACCCTGGAAGAGGAAATGACAATCCACTCCAGTAATCTTGCCGGGAAAATTCCATGCACAGAGGAGCCTGGAAGGCTACCTGTCTCTTATACACATCTAGATGTGGTATAAGAGACAGGAATAAGCCGACTCAATATAAAATGCCATTTTAACCAATAAATATATAAAATATTTTATATATTCTCATACTACATAAAAATGCAATATGTAATGAGATAAGTGATAATTAAATTATACTCAACACAAAATCTCCACATCTTGGTAATTTTACAAATTCAATAGAAATAAACTACAATATGAGTCCTAGGTTAGANTGAGCTGTGTAACTTGACTGTTCTATACTGTTTAGTCCATCGCTCAAAAATTTTATTGTGATGAAACAAGAACTGAGGAAAATAAATAAACCAACCTGACAGACTGATCTGAGTAATAGGAGATACAAAGTCCAACTTTTCAGAGGTAGAGAGCAATGGGCTAGAGAGAGGAGGTACATAAAACTGATGACTGTAGCTTAGATTTTATTCTAAATGTGATTGCTCCGAGTGAGCTACTGAAGGATTTTAAGCAGGGAAATTGTATGATCTCTTCAACATTTGAGAATGTCACCCTGGAAACAAATTATAAAGAAACAAAAACAGTAGCAGGGGACCATGTAGGCATTATGCTAAATGAAATTATCTTGTTATATGTGAAATCTTAAAAATAAATAAATAAATAGATAACCCAGCTCATGGATACAGGGAATAGATTAGTGGTTGCTAGAGGCAGGAAATGGAGGTTGGGAGAAATGAGTGACTGGTTAGTTTAAGTAAATTTAGATTTTAAAAAAAAAAGCAGATAAAGGAGGCAGAGGGCTATTTCAGATGGTTCAAGATGACACTGGCCTTTGATGGCTTGGATTAGGGTGGTGACAGTAGAAATAGAAGTGGACAGACAGGATATATTTTGATGTTAAAATCAGCAGAACTTGTTGATGGCTTACTACCCACTCCAGTATCCCTGGGCTTCTCTTGTGGATTTAAAAAAAAAACCAGATAAAGGAGGCAGAGGGCTATTTCAGATGGTTCAAGATGACACTGGCCTTTGATGGCTTGGATTAGGGTGGTGACAGTAGAAATAGAAGTGGACAGACAGGATATATTTTGATGCTAAAATCAGCAGAACTTGTTGATGGCTTACTACCCACTCCAGTATCCCTGGGCTTCTCTTGTGGCTCAGCTAGTAAAGAATCCACCTGCAATGAGAGAAACCTAGGTTCAATCCCTGGGTTAGGAAGATCCCCTGAAGAAGGGAAAGGCTACCCACTCCAGTATTCTGGCCTGGAGAATTCCATAGACTGTATAGTCCATGGGATCACAAAGAGTCGGACTGGACTGAGCAATTTCACATTCACTTTCACTTGATCATGTAGGGCATGGAGAGATCTTAATAAAGACCAGACCTAGGTGTTGGGCTTGAGCCATTTGATTGGTTGTGTTGAGTTGGTACCTGGGAGAAGAAAGCTGAGATTCATTTAAATTAAATTTGGGGTACTAATTCAAATCTGAATCATTAGGTTATTAATACAGATTATAGAATCAAATAAATATTATTTTGTGCTTTTAATCAAGAAATAAAATGTAATCAATTTTATCTGGTTATATTCAATAGAATTATATTTTTGAATCTTATGAAAATAAAATCTGTTTAAATTTTTTGCTCAGGTAGTTCTTTCTCATCTCTTATTTGAAGAGGATAATTATTGAAAATATCATGAAGACCTGATTCTGGAAATGAGTCACATATGAAACAATGGTAGAAAACTAACCCCACAAACAGTAGTACACTGTAAGTCATTTTTCTTGGTAGTCCTTATAAAATCTATTCTAAGGACACTGCCACAAAGTAAATCTTCAATCATTCTGTATTATTGCTCTCATTTCAACTAAGAACAAAAGTAGTGAGTATTGTATTTTTATGATCTTATACCCCTTTTTTATGTGTTTATAAATCTCTTATAAGATGACTATGGAAATTGTCAAACACTTCAGTGTGAAATTCAGACTCTTTATTTTATGATCCAGAAGAGATCAAAAAGAGTATGTTTATCCTCTCAAAATTAAAAACATTGCCCTAAACTGTTGTGCAAAATAAGAGTTGGTATTTTTGAGAGTTCTGTAAAGTCCCAAGAGGATAATCATTTTTTTACTTTTTTTTTACTTTTTTACATTTTTAAAAAGTATATTTAGTAATAAGTAAGCTTAGTTGTACGTTAAAAATTACCTCCACTCATATATGTTTAGGGC
>SJYT01076136.1:0-60129 GCA_006410635.1 Cephalophus harveyi
CCCTTAAATCTATTCCTCACTTCCACTGTATAATCATAAGGGATTTGATTTAGGTCATACCTGAATGGTCTAGCAGTTTTCCCTACTTTCTTCAATTTGAGTCTGAATTTGGCAATAAGGAGTTCATGATCTGAGCCACAGTCAGCTCCTGGTCTTGTTTTTGTTGACTGTATAGAGCTTCTCCATCTTTGGCTGCATAGAATATAATCAATCTGATTTCGGTGTTGACCATCTGGTGATGTCCATGTGTAGAGTCTTCTCTTGTGTTGTTGGAAGAGGGTGTTTGCTCTGACCAGTGCATTTTCTTGGCAAAGCTCTATTAGGGAAAGGAAAGAGCATAAACAAAGGCCCTGGGGTGAGAAGGGATGTGGTTCTTGATGCATTGAAGAAGGGCCAAAATGATCAGCATGGCTTGGAGGCAAATACTGATAAAGGAAGGAAATTGATGGATGTGAATAGGAGGCTAGAGAGGTACATAGGGACCATGTGAGGCAAAGCCTTGTACTTGTATATAGGATTTTGGTCTTTAACAACCATAAGGGAGAACAGACTAGACTTCTCTGGTGGCTCAGACGGTAAAGCGTCTACCTATAATGTGAGAGACCTGGGTTCGATCCCTGGGTCAGGAAGATCCTCTGGAGAAGGAAATGGCAACCCACTCCAGTACTCTTGCCTGGAAAATCCCATGGATGGAAGAGCCTGGTAGGCTACAGTCCATGGGGTCGCAAAGAGTCAGACACGACTGAGCGACTTCACCTCCCCTCACCTCAGGGGACAAGAGATACATTATCAGATTTGCATTTTGAAAAGATTACTTTGGGTATCTGTGTGAAATCTGAATTTTTCCTTTCTTATGCCAGGAAGCTTCCTGTTCATCTTCCCAAGTTGCCCTAATTTCTGTTTTTCAAAATAAGATAAAAAGTTTTTTTAAAGCATTAAGAAAAAACCCTCCTCCTTCCAATGATTATACACTATTTTCCTTTATTCTTTTCTTGATTTTCTATATTAAGAATGTTTTCTCATTTCCTGTAATAGCTCCTGAAACACAAAACTTGGATTTTATTTTGGTTTTCTTAATTTCATCATCCACATCTCAAAAAATCATGTGCCTCTATAATTACATCATTTATTTTTCCATCAACATATAGTGAAAATTAGACTGACTTGAGTTTAGCCAACAGAAGGCCTAAGAAAAATTAGTAAGTAGGCCAAATCATGTGTGTGCCACTCTTCCTCTTCCCTGATGGCATTTTTTCTCCCATTCATGCCTCTCTGCCTTATCTGAATGCCTCCCTAGATCTGCGTTTGCCCTGTTTTTACATCAGCTACTTGCCTTCCATATCATGCAGAGTCACTGGAGGACTGTGATGTTGAGATAATACTTCATAATGTCTCTCTACCCTGCTATTCAAACTGACAGGACAGTTAAAGATTTGGCAGAAGCTTATTAATTTGTTTTTGGGAAAATTTATAAATAAATGGCCTAAGCCCTGGAGAAAAGGAAAACAATATATATGTTTTGGTCCTGACTTCTTTAGAGCTATGTGATCCCAGGTAAGTCACTTTAACTCAATGACCCTGTTTCCTCATTTGCTGAACTCTAAAGAGTTGGGTGTTTTTTTTTTTTTGGTGGGGGGAGAGGGAGATCCTTGGATGGAATGTTGGATCTTAATTCCCTGAACCCATGACCCCTCTAGTGGAAGCTCAGAGTCTTAACCACTGGACTGCCAGGGAAGTCTTGCTCATTTGCTGAACTCTTGATCCCTTCTCAAGTATGGAACAACTTCTGTGCTTGTATTAATTCTGTTTTGTTGGCTGATCAAATCTCTCCCTAAAGATCTCTTCCCATAGAATTATTAAAGTTCAGTGGCTAATTCATCTGTAACAATGAGAAGGCATAGTTGTAGAATGGAGACATTTGGAAAAGGTCCTAGTAAACTAATCTAGAGAATGCTTATTTTGGATTAAAACCAAGGAGAAACTGGAGTTTTACATCTAAAACCATTATTCTGAGTCTGGCACATGTTAATTTAAAAGCAGCCATCCTTGTTATCCCCTCAGAATCACATGTTGTAAGTGTTTATTTTTACCATGTCTTATCTCGCTGTTGTATTTTTATCCTTTGGCTTCAAGGATGCCCTTCATCGAGAGGTGTGAAGACACAAATACTCCCATTTGAGAACACACAGTGCTACATCCTTCCTGGTAGTGTTTTCAGTAAAAATAGTTTCTCTTGATAAAAATTATGGATAAAAATGTAAAAGCCTGACAGTCAGTGGCCCCTTAACAAACTGTGTATGACAACCTTCTGTGCTGGGAGACAAATATGAGTTATAAGAGCAGAGGGGTCATGCACAGGGGCACTGGAAGCTCAGCCCCTATTGAAGGTCAAGGGCCTGCTGAGGGGAACTATCAATTAAGAGTCCCACACAAGAATACAACTAGAGTTTTTCCTAAATCAGCTTTTTGCTTATAGCACACAGAGGGAATTTTCTCAACTTACCTTAAGTAATGAAAAGGTTTAACAGAGGGCTGCAGATGGGGCCAAAGTCAAGAGAGATTCTTCATAGTCATCCAGGCATTTAATCACAGCCCAGCCTCATATGAACAGAAGCCATGTCCAAGGGGTCCTGGGAACACAGGCCTAAGTCATGTGTTCCTATAGATGGGCTCTATAGTTTGTGTCTACTTCTTAATTGCCTGCTACCAATCGCTTTTATCCTCTTCTTTCTTTTGTATAATATCTGGTTATTTATTATTTCTGCTTCCCCATCTCTGCTTTGCACATGAACCACCGTGGCTTTTATAAATTCTATACCTTTCATATCCTGTTTCTGCTGATAAAAATCCCCATTTTCAACTCATTTTTTCCTACTGAAATTCCAAAGAGAAAGAATCAAATTGGCCTGGTTCATCTTTCCTTACAGAGCCAGGTCATGAACCACTATTCATGGACTGACTGACCTTAGGTCAACTACCACACTTGGTTAAATGGGCTGTGACCAGAGAAGGAATCATATGAGTCACATAATTCAAAACCCACAATAGTCTAAGGAGTTGTGGGCAGACGCTACTCCCCTACAAGGGTAGTGAACATGAGCAATACCATCATGATTGGTGTCTCTAATCTAGAGACACTCTGGGGGACATGAAAGGGCTCTACTTACCTGCCTCTTAAAATCAAGAAAAGCCTATAATTAGTACAATAAATAGTAGCTGCTGAAATGAGATGAAATCAGGCAAAGAAGCTAATTGAAAAAGATGGTTCGGTGGAAGAGAAGCGTCTAGGAACAATAGTTGGGGCAGGGAAAAGAGAGAAAAGGGGGAAGATAAAGAGTGAGGGTCAGGACAGAGGGTGGCCCAGGGTGGTAGAAGATTGCTGAGGAGACAGGGATGAGAGGAGGGAGGCTGAATTTTCTAGTGAGGGCAATTTCTTAGAGACAAGCATCACAGAGCCCTTCTGCTCCAGGGCTGAGGTTATCATAATGGTTATCACAGTGCTCTACTTATATGGTTATAACAGTGCTGCTGCTGCTGCTGCTAAGTCGCTTCAGTCGTCTCCGACTCTGTGCGACCCCATAGACGGCAGCCCAGCAGGCTCCCCCGTCCCTGGGATTCTCCAGGCTACTGTATTTTAAAATTCAAGTTAAAGTCTGATAATATTAAGTGTTGAGAGTGTGGAGCAATAGGAACTGTAATACGCTTCAGTCGTCTCCGACTCTGTGCGACCCCATAGACGGCAGCCCAGCAGGCTCCCCCGTCCCTGGGATTCTCCAGGCTACTGTATTTTAAAATTCAAGTTAAAGTCTGATAATATTAAGTGTTGAGAGTGTGGAGCAATAGGAACTGTAATACAATACTGGCAAGAGTTAACATGGTATAAACACTTAGCAAAACAATTTAGCCTAACCTAGTAAAGTTGAAGATGCACATACTCATGGCCCAGCAATTCTACTTCTATGTGTATAACCTGGAGAAACAGCTGTATATGCACTAGGATATATTTTTCAAGAATATGTATAGCAGCATTGATCCTAAATGCCAAAAACTAAAAACAGCCTAAATGTCATCAACAGCAGAATAGATAAAATTTTGGTATAATTGCACAATGAATATAATGGAAATGAATCAATTTCAGTGATGTGCAACATACATGAACCTTACAGAAACAAATGTTCGTGAAAGGAACCAGAGGGACTTCTCTGGAATTCCAGTGGTTAAGACTCTGAATTTCCAATGCAGGGGGCACAGGTTCATTCTTGGTCAGGGAACTAAGGTCTTACATCCCACAGATTATGGCCAAAGAAAAGAACGAGCCAGAAATAAGAGAATATATAGCTTCATATATGGAATTCCAAAATTGATAAAACCCAAGTTGCCTTATTTACAGAACTATACTTACCAAGAAAAAAAAAAGAATATAAATTTATTTTAAAGGAGAATTGTCCAGCTATGCCAGAATATAACATAGGATGATAAAAGAGAATGCACAGTAAGTTGGAAAAGATGGAGGAAGGAACTTTTATTTTTCTTTAGTTATGATTCTTCCAAATGATAAGTTTGACAGAAGCAATGAAATGTTTTAAAATGTTGATTATTTTGATTCAGTGTTGATAGCTTTGTTTCTAAGATGAAGAAAAGATGTGTGAATTTTTTAATCAGAAAATAATATGCAGGGGAATTAAAAAAAAGTAAAACTGGAATTTAGCTTTCATTTTGTTAAAATAAGAAATTGATTTATGAGTGGTCGGAATGTTCTTATTAAGAAATGGTAGAAATCATTCTAGTCACCAATGCATTTGGCCAGCCAAATATTTCTTATATCACCAAAATCATTTTCATGATGAATAAAACACAACTGTGGATATTTACAATAACAACCAACACATTTATTATTAAAAAATTAATTTCTCTAGGCTTAAAATACTCTTGTCAATTGATGATAGTAATACCCTGTACTTTGAGCACATCCTTTAAAATCTCAAAGGTAATAGTAAATTTGCATGACCGTCTAATGTTTTCTTGACTAGTTTCCTACTGGAACACAAAGGAAATTTGAGTGTCAAAGGAAATGATCTTAATAGACAGGGAAGGTTTATGAATCATAATTAATGGAGCAAGAAATCTAATCACTGGGAATGCAACCTACTGAACAAAAAGGATGATTTGTATGAAAAAAAGAGAGATGAAAAATGAAATAGACGTGAACAACAACAACAAAAAGACAACTTGTACGGAACCTCTGTGGACTTTGAGGGCTCCTGTCCTGTTACTGAACAGGATCTGATAAACTCTGGGATCTTCACCTGATAAGGAGAATGTCAGGACTGTGATGATGAGAAAAGCAAGCTGATGTGGAAAAAGGTTGTTTCCTGAATGCTGTGACCATCTGCTGGCTAAATGGCAAGATGTACTTTGTTCCATGGACGAGAACAGTTTGGAATAAAGGTTACACTGTGAACAGATGCTAGAAGTCTCTTCTCAAGGAACTAAAATTCAGGGGAAAAATTAGCCAGAATCAAACTTTAAAAATGATGCTTCAGAAAGGAAACATACAATTCTGTGACCAGTAGCTAGCAACAGGATTAGAACAACACTTTGGAGAGGTTTCCACTGGAATAATCTTCATCACTGAGTCCCGACACAGTTACGACAATGACTAAGGTGACTGAAACAGATGTTAAGAGCAAATAGAAAATGTGTGTTGTATATTGTGTTAGTTTAAAATTAAGTGTTATTTTTGTGCTCTGGTCATAATACATTTTTTACTATAAATAATTTTTTAAGTCATTTACCATCAAATAGAATTTCTGCTCTTAAAAAGATCATTCAGAAAGCACTCCATGTTGAATCAGTGATGTCCCATGATTCTGACAAGTCTAGGATTGCAGAAAGAGCAGGACACCCACTCTCTTATTTGCTAAAGATAGGTTCTCCTTTAAACCTCGGAGGGTACTTTTAAGTCATAAACATTCAAGTGGTAAGTAAATAGGACCCAAACTATAATCTACTCAAATCCTTTTGTTTTCACTGAAAGAAAAACCAAGGTACAATGTGATAACATAACTTTGACCACAAAACCAGAACTAAAGTTAGGTTTCCTAACCTATTACATTAGTGTGATGGTGGTTTAGTCACTAAGTTGTGTCCAACTCTTCGCAACCCCATGGACCATAGCCTTTTCTTCTGTTAGCCAGGCTCTTCTGTTTATGGGATTTCCCAGGCAAGAATACTGGAGTGGCTTGCCATTTCCTTCTCCAGGGGATCGTTCCAATTCAGGGATCCAACCGGGTCTCCTGCACTGCAGGTGGAGTCTTTACTGCCAAGCCGCCAGGAAAGCCCTATTACATTAGTACAAAGTCCCGACAGTTTCTTTGTGTGATAAATCCTCATTCTCTGACAGACCTCATCACATTTCCTGTTTATCACTGGTCCTAAGCTCCCAGTCACTTCCTAGGTGGCCTTAGAGGTAAAGTATAAGTCTGTCAATGCAGGAGACTTAAGAGACATGGGTTAGGAAGACCCCCTGGAGAAGGAAAAGGTAACCTGCTCCAGTATTCTTGCCTGGAGAATCACATGGCAGAAGAGCCTGGTGGGCTATAGTTCACAGGCCACACAGAGTTGGACAGGACTGCAGCGGCCTAGCATGCAAGCCTTGTACATAGAAAATGCTCACTAAATATTTACTGAAAGAATGAATATTCAAGTTCATATTCTTATGTATGGCGTTGCTGGGCCTCAAGAATATGTCTTTTACATTTTTATGGGTTTTGCCAAGGATTTCTACAAACTGATTCTGCTACTTGCTTCTCCCATCAACTTTGTGTGAAGGTGTCTGTCTGCCTGATTGTTCCCAACAATGACTCTTAAGGCTTTTAAGTTTCACCATTGAGATATTAAAAAACATATTTATATGTTCTAATATTCTTTTTGTTTGATTATGAGAGGATGAGCATTTTTTCATCTGCTTTTGAGCATTTTCTTTGTTTTTTTTTTAAATTGTCTAGAATAATAGAATTGGCTGTTCATGTCCCTTGCTCCTATTATTATTGAGCTGTTTCTTAACTGTAATTTAAAAGTTTCTTTTATGCTAAACAAAATAGCTCTTTTTTTTTCATCAGCTGAGTTGCAAATGTTTACCCTATATTTTATTTTGACTGCCTTTACTATAATTTCTTCTGATATGCATGTATAACATTTGTATATCATTGACTTTGTCAATGCTTCTTTTATGATTCAGGGTTGTATATCATATTTTTAAAGACTTTCCCATGGAAAGATTATTTTTGAATCAACAATGTTTTTTTTTTTTCTAGTTTTATTTATGATTTAAATTTATATATTGATTCTCCAGAAATATATTTTGATGGCAGAGGTAGGGATCTAGCTAACCAAATATTTGGGGATTGTTCAATAATATAGAATGAAGGAAATCCAAAAATGATGGGGTATATGTATGTGTTGCTGATTCACATTGCTGTACAGCAGAAACTAACACATTGCAAAGCAAATACAATTCAAGAAAAATTTTTAGAAATTAAAAAAGTCCAGTTACCTTAAAAATAACCATGATTGGGTCAGTGGTGACAACTGGGTGGTATCCAACATAGCTTTGCCTTGGGGAATTCAAGTTTTGTGTTAGTTAATTCAGATAATTCAGCCAATTCAGCATCACTTGCCACCTCCCAGCCTCTCACTGTTCTATCTCTTCACAGATCAGTTGCCAGGCTACATACACACATGCTTTTGAACTTAAAAGTCGGGAAACATGGGTTCTAATCCAAAATCTGCCTGCTTGTGTGACTTGAAGCAAGTATCTTTACTTCCCAGAGTTGCAATTTCTTTGTTTACAAAACGAAGCTATGAGACGAGGACCACCAAGATTTTTCCAGGAATAAAATCCTACCGTCCTATAGTGTCTTCCAGCTTCCACTTCATATCTAAGACATTATAAATAATCCACAGTTGGAAAGCTACTGGAATCTGAAAATTATTTAAGGTATGCTCATCCTCTATCTGGAAAAGGCAATGGCACCCCACTCCAGTGCTCTTGCCTGGAAAATCCCATGGATGGAGGAGCCTGGTAGACTGCAGTCCATGGGGTCGCTAAGAGTNAGACATTATAAATAATCCACAGTTGGAAAGCTACTGGAATCTGAAAATTATTTAAGGTATGCTCATCCTCTATCTGGAAAAGGCAATGGCACCCCACTCCAGTGCTCTTGCCTGGAAAATCCCATGGATGGAGGAGCCTGGTAGACTGCAGTCCATGGGGTCGCTAAGAGTTGGACACAGCTGGGTGACTTCATTTTCACTTTTCACTTTCATGCATTGGAGAAGGAAATGGCAACCCACTCCAGTGTTCTTGCTTGGAGAATCCCAGGGATGGGGGAGCCTAGTGAGCTGCCGTCTATGGGGTCGCACAGAGTCGGACATGACTGAAGTGACTTAGCAGCAGCAGCAGCATCCTCTATCTTCCTCATCCACAAAGAGTTTTACTTGTGATGTTCCCTCTGCCCAGAGTGTTTTTTTTACAATCACCTACATGTTTCTTGGGTCCCCTTCCTTCCAGATTCTGATCAAATGCAACTCTGATAGAGCCTTCACTTACTACCTTAATAACATAACAAGCTCCACTTCCAAATCTGTTCTTTTACCTTTACTCTGCTAAAGCTTTTTGTATAGAACTTTTGCCACCTGACATATTACATATGTACATATTGTTGTATCCCCAAAATAGTACGTGTATCAGTCAGCTTTTGCTGCAGCAACAAACGGCCTCAGCTCTCCAGTTGTCTACAACAGCGAATATTCATCTCTTGCTTATGTCACATGATGGCTGTGGGTAGGCTGCAGCATTTCTTCATTCTCCTGAGCACACCCAGGCTCGGCTAGACTGGCTTCCACTTCAGGACTTGAGTTGATAAAACATATTTTCTCTAGGATAAAATGTCCTTATGGTGAAGGGCAGGAATATGAAAGGAAGCAGAGCCAAAGCAGGAAATCTCATTTTAAAATTCTGCTCAGATGTGACAGTCACATCTGCTCAAATTCCATTAGCTGAAGCATGTCATCAACCAAGCACAAAGTCAAAAAGTCAAGTAGAGTATATGTCAAGTCACATGACAATCAATTGGAATCTAATTAGATGCAATAATCCTATTGTCAAAAACAATAATCCAATAAACCAAAAAATATAAACTCTAGTACTTAATTCTTTTCCTGAAATATCCGTAAGGCCTAGAAGAGCAGGCATGCAATAAATTTTATTTGATGGATTAAAACAGAACAAAACACCACCCTTTCATCCTTCCTAGTTCCACTCTTACTGCTAGAACATATCCCAACTTGGCCCACCCTTACCATCATAGATTTGATCTGGCAAGGAGAGATGAGAGGGACTGAATAATCTTTTTTATGATCATTGTAAGCCAGTAATTATGGGATAATAAAAGATACTTTGAGCTTTGAAATGAAAGTGTTTTATTGGGCCTCCTTGAACGATGAGCTTTTGTCACAAATTTCAGCATCAGTATTGATAAACTGTTCATTTCGTGCTGGGAATATGGTGGTACTTGGGGCCTCTAGAATCATTGCCATGGCAAATTCTACCACCCCTACCCTGCTCTTCTCTCCCTTGGCATTGGTCTCTCCTGAGACAGGGTGGAAAGCAGACACTGTCAAGATGGGCAGATAAAACCCCACTCTTCTCTCCCTTAGTGATTCAACAGCTTTTTTGGGTAAGTTATTTCATGGAAGGATTTCAAACTTAAATATTGGGTTAGCCAGAAAGTTTGTTCAAGATTTTCACAACATCTTCTTGGAAAACCTGAATGAAATTTTTACCAATCCAATATATAGTTCAGTTCAGTTCAGTCACTCAGTCGTGTCCGACTCTTTGCAATCCCATGAACCACAGCACGCCAGGCCTCCTTGTCCATCACCAACTCCTGGAGTCCACCCAAACCCATGTCCATCGAGTCAGTGATGCCATCCAACCATCTCATCCTCTGTTGTCCCCTTCTCCTCCTGCCCTCAATCTTTCCCAGGATCAGGGTCTTTTCAAATGAGTCAGCTCTTTGCATCAGGTGGCCAAAGTATTGGAGTTTCAGCTTCAACATTAGTCCTTCCAATGAACACCCAGGACTGATCTCCTTTAGGATGGACTGGTTGGATCTCCTTGCAGTCCAAGGGACTCTCAAGAGTCTTCTTCAACACCGCAGTTCAAAAGCATCAATTCTTCAGCACTCAGCTTTCTTTAGAGTCCAACTCTCACATCCATACATGACCACTGGAAAAACCATAGCCTTGACTAGACGGACCTTTGTTGGCAAAGTAATATCTTTGCTTTTTAATATGCTGTCTAGGTTGGTCATAACTTTCCTTCCAAGTAGCAAGTGTCTTTTAATTTCATGGCTGCAGTCACCATCTGCAGTGATTTTGTAGTCCAGAAAAATAAAGTCAGCCACTGTTTCCACTGTTTCTCCATCTATTTGCCATGAAGTGATGGTACCAGATGCCATGATCTTAGTTTTCTGAATGTTGAGCTTTAAGCCAATATATAGAATACCTAAATAATTATGTGTCCTCTTTCCTAAGCCACTAAGCATGGGTATCAGTGGCTAAGAGCTTGTATTCTAGAGGCCAAGAGATTGGTTTTATATTCTTGGCATATTTTTTAGCTGGTTGATTTTAGGTTTCTTTTTTCTTATCTAAGCCTCAGTGTTCAAATTCATAAACCTGTATCATTCTGAGAATTTAAAAAGCAATGTGTTAAAGGTTTAGCATATTATTTGCACACAGCAAGCACTTAATAAATGACATCTGCTATTTCCCAGAGTACTTGACTATGGAGTGACTCATTGTAGTCTCAACATTACCCTGTCTTACCCATGAAGAGGAAAAGAGAAGTAGAATATGAAATATACTCGATACTACACATTCAGGGTTGCAACTCAGGTTTTGTATCATTCCTCTGTTCTCTGGATACAAACGGTCAAGCAGATAGAACTGTATTAAAACATTTATCCAGTTCTTATTTATAAACGTGTGATCGGAGGCCCTCCTCCACCCACCCTCTGGGGCTGTTTTCCATAGTAGATTCTCTGGAGCACTGGTTTCTGAGGCTGTTAATAGCCATTCCAGGAGAAAAGGTCTGTGATCAAACAAGTTTAATGTTCGATTTAAAAGGCTGAGCAGTTTTTCTTTTTTTTTTTTTGCAGAGCCTTTAGTATGCTAATGTTCATTTTGAATCTCCAAGAGGGAAATGCAGAATTGAGTATTTCCCATTTTTATTTGACCATAAAATCTTGTCTCTCCCATCCTTGCTCCACAAAGAGAGAGCCTTCTGTAGGACGCTGTGAAATACTCCAAGGGCAGCTTAAAAGGGACGCTAACAAGACACAGATGCAGAAAAACATAGAAGGCGCACTAGGGAGTGGGTATATAAAACAAGTGCAAAAATGAAATGAGTAAATAAAAACTCTATAGATTCCAAGGAAAACTGGAATAGTGAGGTCATTTTGTAAAGTGGCAAGTTGGGTGATGATGTGCATGATGAGATTGAGAAGAAACAAGGGATTTGACTTTATTCCATGAGGCTTTAACATGGGACAGCAACACCATCCCATTCCCAATGACAAAGGGTGTTTTTTCTAGGTTTGCATCCCTCATATTCTCGGCTAATGACTGTTCATATTTAAGTCCGGCAGCTTATCTAATTATGCTTTTTCCTATCTTTCAAATCCTCTTAGCTTCTAGCATTTCGCCCTTAAAATTGAATTGGTTCAGTGCTCCGATGTTATAGAAACCAAACTCTATTACAACTTGCAGAGCCAGTGTCACCAATGACTTAATGGAGAATCCCCAAGGACACGTTCACTGCTTAATGAAGCACAGGCCTCTGTATATATGAAAATAAATCTGTCGCAGATTTCTTTTTCTAGTTTCATTTTCTTTCATATTCTCATGTTGTCTCTGAAAAAAATTAAGGATTTATAACTAGCTAGATGCCTAAGTAAAAATATGAAACTTCTTGGTATTTTTTAAGTGTATCAATAGCAAATGTATTTTTTACTGTTTGAGATCATTGGAAACATATTATTCAACTTGATTCTTTCAGGGTCCGTCTAAGGAGTCAGTCAAGGCCTTATTAGCCACACTTATGTTGAGTTTTAGAGAAATAGAGGTGGTTCCATGGTAATTACATATTTAGGCTCCCTTCTTCTCAAGAGCACTTGAGAAAGTTATTTTTATTTTTTAAGTGAATAGGTATTTCTTTTAGAATTTATGTTCCGGGACTTCTCTGGTGGTCCAGTGGTTAAGACTCTGTGCTTCCAATGCAGGGAGTATAGGTTTGATCCCTGGCTGTGAAACTAAGATCCCACAAGGCACAGGGTATGGTCAAAAATTAAAAAGAAAATGATTTATGTTCTTTGAAAGTATCACAGGCTCACAAACCCTGAAAGAGCTAAGTATCCATGTCCATGTGTACCAATCATATGTCATTTTTCAACAAAGGAGAGTAAGTTTGGGCAGCACTTGCAAGCAGGATATTTTCAGTGGGTCACAAGCACAAGTGGCTAACTGCCTCCAAGTTACAGCCTTTTAGTCTAGAATTTATCTCAAATTTCATATCCATGTACCAACTGTCTGTTGTATACTTCCACTGAGATGTTCCAGAGGTACCATACACACGTGTCAAGCATTCAACTCACCAGCTCAATTCCACTCCCATCCCCTACTCTGGTAACCTTGATTTTAGCATCCACCTTGAAGTCTTGACTTTTCCCTCCTCCTACCTTATTTGCAAATTAACATTTAGTTTCCATCACTTTCTCTTAAACTTTCCTCCAGTCTCTCTTGTCTGTCCCTTTGCTCACCACCCACACCATGTGTAACCTCGACCACTACTTAGAGGCCAATCTCACTGCCTCCATTCTTGTCCCCTTCAAACTTTCCACACGCTGATAATCTCTGGAGCAGCTTATTTAAAAACAAATTGATTTGTAGGGCATAAATTAACCTTAAAAGTTCATTCCACTATACATTGAAGGTGAAGTCGCTCAGTCGTGTCCAACTCTTTGCGATCCATCCATGGGATTCTCCAGGCAAGAATACTGGAGTGGGTTGCCATTTCCTTCTCCAGGGGATCTTCCCGACCCAGGGATCGAACCCGGGTCTCCCGCATTGGAGGCAGATGCTTTAACCTCTGAGCCACCAGGGAAGCCCCACTATACATTAGGTGCAGACAAATACTATTTGATTCCACTTATATGAGGTGTGTAGAGTAGTCGAATTCATAGAGTCAGAAAGTACAATTGGTAAGTGCCAGGGGCTGGGGTGGGGAAGGGGAATAGGAAGCTGGTGTTTAATGGGGACAGTGTCTCAGTTTAGGAAGGTGAAAAATTTGGGAGATAGATGATGGTGAGGGTTGTACAGCAATGTGAATGTACTTAGTGCCACTGAAATGTACAGTTAAATATGGTTAAGACAGTGTTTTATGTGACTTTTACCACAATAATAAAGCATTAAAACCCCCAACAAATTGGATCATATTATTAACCTGTTTGAAAGTCTTCATTGACTACTAATATTTCATTGACTACTTCATTGTCTATTCCTAATGGGAAATAGTCCTACTCCTTAACATGGTTCATGGAATCTTCTGTGTGTGGCTTGGCTTGACTTTCTGTCCTCCTCCTCCTGTTCCCTGCCCAATAATTATTGTCCCAGGAACCCTGAAATATTTGTACTTTGGTACATAAGTCATGCTGTGCTTTTTACTCCTATGCTATTCTTTGTTTATAATCATTTTCTTCATGTAATACAATACCACTTTTATCCTTTCCTTTTTCTCTTTTAATTAAAAAAATGCCTTAAAAATCTATTTTAAAGAGCTGTTCAGGGATCAAGAGCTTTAGCAATCTTGATTGGACTACTCTCTTCCCTGTTCCACCCAGATCACATTAGGCTTTGCTCCTGAATATGCTTATGATTATCACGAATGTTTGCTACATTATGAAATAGTAACTCTGATGTGGATCTGTCTCCCCTACTCAACTGGGAATTACTTGTAGGTAAAAACTCACTAAGCTGAAACTCCAAAACTTTGGCCACCTGATGGGAAGAGTTGACTCATTGGAAAAGACCTTGATGTTGGGAGGGATTGGGGGCAGGAGGAAAAGGGGACGACAGAGGATGAGATGGCTGGATGGCATCACTGACTCTATGGACGCGAGTTTGGGTGAACTCTGGGAGTTGGTGATAGACAGGGAGGCCTGGAGTGCTACGATTCATGGGGTCGCAAAGAGTCGGACACGACTGAGCGACTGAACTGAACTGAAAAACTGAATTGAACTGAAACACTCAGTCATTTGTTTCTCAACAACTGGCGCAGTACTAGGCAGAAAGTAGGCACTCCATGAATATTTCTGAAATGAATAATAATTCAAAGACATCAGTCACTTTTAGAAATGCTTCCGTAAATCTGTCTGAGGAATCACTTATTGACAACAACATGACTTGGAAAGCATAGAAAGACAGTTGCTATGTGGGCATATTGGGAAGGAATTTAACAAGTTACGTGATTTTGGAAAAGCTCCAGATCTGTGTGATGATTCTGTCTATGAGCATCTGGATCATAGTGTTTCTATACTTGCAGAAGATGTTTCTGAGCACTGGGGAGAACCAACTGTGCATCTTCAATGAGGCTGGCACTATCTGCTTCTCTCTGCCTCCATCAACTTGGGTACCATGAAAAGAAGAAAAAGAAGTCTAGTCTTTTATACTCTTTTTCAGATTCTCTCCCCTCCCCCTTTCTACTCTGTTGGAAAGGGGAGCAGGGAATTTACAGTTTTCTCATGGGTCCCACCCATTAAATGGTCTTAATGGAAAAATTATGTAAGTGAGAGTTTGGGGACATTTTTCTGGCAAGGAGAGAGTAAGAAAGACTCTTTCTTTCTTTCTCAAATGTTGTTGTTCAGTCATTAAGCTGTGTCTGACTGTTTGCAACCTCATGGACTGTAGCACACCAGGCTCCTCTGTCCTCCACTATCTTCCGGAGTTTGCTTAAACTCATGTCCATGGAGTCAGTGATGCCATCCAACCACCTCATCCTCTGCCACTTCCTTCTCCTCTTGCCTTCAATCTTTCTCAGCATCACGCTCTTGGCATCAAGTGGCCAAAGTATTGGAGCTTCAGCATCAGTCCTTTCAATGAATGCTTATGCTGTAAATGTCATATTGTCATTTTAGCTGTTGCCTTCTTTCTTTGTCTGTGTGGTTTATTTTCCCCTTTAAAGAAGCATTTATTAAGCCTGTGTTGTGCCTCCAGCCCTGTTGAGGATACAAAGCAAATGTAGGTCTCCAGCTCTGCCTTCAAAGCTCCCAGACACTCTGGGTGGGGAGAAAACACAAACAAGCATGTGCATCAAATATGGTACATATAATCAAGATTGTAGGCCCCTCCTGTGGTCCCTGTCAGCAAGATTCAATCTTGTCCTTCACTCTATTAAAGATGAACTTAAAATGCTGACCCATGTACAAAAATAGAATAAGGGGACAATTGTTACTGCTAAGTTTCTGTTTCTAAATAATAATTGTAGAAAATTCTAGTTATGTGTTTCCCCCACTTCCATTTGTCTATATAAAGGTAGGGCTGCAATTCTCAAACACACATATGTATGAATCACAGTCCCACCTTAGACACACAGCACATATTTATTATTCTGCAGCTTCTGATTTAGTGCTAGAGATGCCTATTGCCTCTGTTAAATGCTGCATCTTTGGACTTCCCTGGTGGTCCAGTCACTAAGATGTCACACTCCCAGAGGATGAGATCTGAGTGAACACATCCTCTTTATGGACCCCTTGAAGTGTGGATCTTTAAGAGTGTTGGGCCATGAATAGCCTTTCTAAGAAGCTGCTGATTGCCACATCAGAACCCATTAGCACTTTGGGAAAGAGAGACACTGAATAAATTTTAAATGTGTTGAAATAAAAATAAGAAGAAAGACACCTGAAGGAAATTGTGGTGAAAATGTTGATTGATCTGGGTTTCCAGGATTGTTTTTGAATTCATCTTCCTGAGAAGATGAGGAATCTCAAGGGAGCCACTTCAGTTACCACTTTCAGGGAGATGAAGTAAGGTGATTATTGAAGCAAGCAACAAATAGTAACACCAGAACAATCTGGATAGAAACTGTTCATTGGACTGAATCATGGAATTTTAAATTGAACTATATTTAGTACATGAAAATAATTGAATTTGGAATCATGCCAGGCATTGATTAATTCTAGTCAAACTATTCAAAATTTTCTGTTCTGGGTGAAAGGAAAAACACTCACTTTTCCATATTGAGGACTGAGCATATCCAAACATAAACGTTTTTTTCCTAAATCTTAAAAGCTCGTAATAGACTTATATAGGGTCATCTCATCTAATTGTGTTCCCATTAGCAAGATGGTATTTTGGAAAAGATGCTATCCCAGGAGTCAGGAGCCCTGAGCTGGGCATGGCTATTGCTGCCATCTTGTTTATCTTGCTGGGCTCCCACTTCCTCATCTATAAAATAAAGACTTTAATGCTATCTCTAAGCTCTTCTCAAGCTCTAAAATTCTGAAGCTAGAGCATATTTGAATAAATGACCTTTCTTAGTGGGGCTCAATTATGAAAGGATGAGAGGTATGCATACACAGAGAATCAGGAGAACCGAATCCTGGCTATGCCATGTACTAGCTGATGAGCTTGGACAAGTTTTTAATCTCCCCTACCTTCAGTGACTTCCTTTCAAAAGTAGACACAATGGGACTTCCTTGGTGGTCCAGTGGTTAAGAATCCACCTGCCAATGCAGGGGACACGGGTTCGACCTCTGATTCAGGAAGATTCCACGTGCTGCAAGGCTACTAAGCCCCTGAGCTACAACTATTGAGCCCACGTGCCCTAGAGCTTGTGCTCCACAACAAGAGAAGCCATTGTGATGAGAAGCCCGTGCACCACATCTAGAGAGTAGCCCTTGCTTGCCACAGTTAGAGAAAGCTTGCCCACAGCAATGAAGATCCAGCACAGCCAAAAACATAAAAAAGCTGCTGAAAAAGTAGACATGATGCTTTTCATGGGGTTTTTAACAAAGATTAAATGAGGTAAAGTTTCAAACAGTACAGTTCTTAACAAGTATTTGACCTTTATAAATGAAAGTTGTTTTGTTGTTATTATTTTTATATGATGATCATGAAAATGGTGGTACAATCAAAAAAGACAGAATGAAGAAGAGGATTTACCAGCTTAAGTTTCTGAAGTTGAAAGCCATCAACAAATGATTCCTTAGTAATCTAAAGGTGTTAAAGCACTCCAAACAGTGGAACTCTCTGAGTTGCGCTTTGTATTAATGCCCTTTTCTTCCCTTTGGATTTGAAAGCTTAACTCTGAAACTCCAGTATGCAGGGCCTAAACATTGAGGAAAAGGAGGGAGGTTTTGTTAGCTCACATTTATTCATCCCTTTCACTTTAACAACTCTTCATGTAAGACTTTATACATTTCTTTCATTGGTAATTGGGGAAAAGATTAAAGAATCATTGTTAACTGTAGATTTCTCTCATCTGCAAGTGTGCTCCTTGGCTAAGTGTGATTCCTAAGTCAGTAGGATTTGGGGTCCATTCTGACTTACAGTCTGGTTCATTGGAAGCCTGGCTTACTTGACCCTTCCTGGTCATTGGCTGAGGCCCCACTAATGGGCTTTTCTCTGCCAATTTCCTTGGAGATTCTCAGAGGAAGGGGAGACCTCTGAACTGTTGGGATGGAACTTCAATAAAACTGTGCTAGAATCTTTAGATAGAGAGCATCTTCTCTACATGTGTTCTGTGTGTGTGTGTGCACATGCTCACACACTGCTGAGCTTATGGTGACGCTCTGTATGGACAGGGCATGAGCGGTTCCTTTCTCCTTTACTGGCTGTTGTTGTTTTGTGCAAAGATCTTTCATCAATGCTGGGAAGTAACTGGTAGCTTACTGCATGTGATCAACTGTAGAAGCTTCCCTTGGTCGGTGCCTTCTTCTGTGCGATTCTCACTTCTGTTCCTCCCAAACCTCTCCTTTCTTTCCAAGCCTCGCTTTCACATTTATGTTGTTGTTTTCATGGTTTCACAGTTTTACTGAAGCTTTGCCTTTTTAAAATATTTTTGTAAGAAAATAAAGTATCACACATACACAAATGCAAATCTGTAAGGGAGACTGGGTCCTTCAACACAAGACTAAGATTAGTACATTTTCTCAATGTAGAAATAATACATAAAGCTAATTATTGGACTTGCTGCAGGAGCAGAAGCTTTACAAGAGGGACTATTCCTTCCTGTAAAGGGAGATAAGATGCAGGAAATTTCGACTGTAGTGACGTAATTAAGGAAGTTATTAAGACCTTAATAAACAGCACTGATCACATTGTCACTTAGGGAGTTATTTTTTGTTTGTATTTTGGTTTGTGTAGAAAATAGGTCTTCACTTTGGAAAATATCACTGAAATCTAAACCTAGGGAAGTCAAATATAGCTTATTAGAGGATGAATGGTGTGAATTCTCATGAAAATTTAAATTGTATTTGTTGGTTGCATTAAAAAATTTTTTTTCAACCAGTGATCAATTTCTTCCTTTCTCATGTTTAGAAAATCTTATGATCCCTCAGACAGTTCCTTCTGGAACAAGATTTCCTCTTCTTCCCAAGCCAGCCCCAGTAGGTTCACCTTTAGTCTCTGGAACTAGAACAAGAGGTAAGACACGTGAATTTTTTTTTTTAATTCTTTTTCTATTTTTTAATTTTATTTTAATTTACAATTGTGTATTGGTTTTGCCATACATCAACATGAATCCGCCACGGGTGTACATGAGTTCCCAATCCTGAACCTCCTCCCGCCTCCCTCTCCATACCATCTCTCTGGGTCATCCCAGTGCATCAGCCCCAAGCATCCTGTATCATGCATCGAACCTAGACTGGTGATTCATTTCTTACATGATAGTATACATGTTTCAATGCCATTCTCCCAAATCATCCCACCCTCTCCCTCTCCCACAGAGTCCAAAAGTCTGTTCTATACATCTGTGTCTCTTTTGCTGTCTTGCATACAGGGTTATCGTTACCATCTTTCTAAATTCCATATATATGTGTTAGTATACTGTATTGCTGTTTTTCTTTCTGGCTTACTTCACTCTGTATAATCGGCTCCAGTTTCATCCACCTCATTAGAACTGATTCAAATGTGTTCTTTTTAATGGCTGAGTAATACTCCATTGTGTATATGTACCACAGCACTGCTGGGCATACACACCAAGGAAACCAGAATTGAAAGAGACACGTGTACCCCAATGTTAATTGCAGCACTGTTTATAATAGCCAGGACATGGGAGCAACCTAGATGAATGTTTTTTCACTGGGAAAATATTTATTATTTTTAATTTGCCTTCCAGAGTTCAAATATTAGTTCATAAAATAGTTGTTGGAAATATTTCCAACAAAATTTATTAGAATTGTTAAAACTATTTTTATCAGGCAGTTTGGAGGAAAAGTGGAACTTTGGGAAAATCCACAATTGAGTAAGGACAAAACATACCTAATCAAAGGAGTAAGAAAATGGATTTACCAATATCTGAGAAAACCCTTTCCAGTCATTCATACTAAGCAACAAAGTCCTTTATCTAACATGATTTAATCAACAAGGGTCTCCAGATGTTCAAAAGAAATCTATAACATGAAAAAGGAACACCAAAGTAAACAAACAGAATAATTGGCCTTGGAGAAAACAAGGATAATTCAGACACCAGAAGTTAACTTCTTAAGAAGTCTATTCTCTGCAAAATTCAGGAGTCTCCATGTATATAAAAACACACTGCTTTTTAAAAAGAAGCAATAAAGAAAAAAATTGGAAAAATGTGTGAAATTACTGAATTAAGAAATAAACTTCTTATTTAATAAAGTATTAAATGTATACATCTGACTTCTTGTGATCTAGCAATATGGATGATAGAACAGAGAAAATTTCCCACAACTTAGAACATAATATCTTAGAAGTAGGGTTTCTGAGTGACAGCAGGTAGGAGAATATAATCAAAGAGATAAAAGAGGGAAATGTCTCTGTTTTCAGTCTTCAGTCTACCAAGTGCCAAACAGCACTAGAAAACATTCCTTTGTAGATATACCCTATTGAAAATTCACAACCACAAGGATAAAGAGAAAAATCATAAAAGCAGAGAAGAAGAAAACAAATTACCTGCAAGAGAATGGAGCCAGATTGATTTGTGATTTCTCATTATTAACAATGGATGCTAAAGAAAATGGAGCAACATTTTCAAAATTCTTACAGTAAAAGATTTTGAATAAAAAATTTTATACCACACTTTATTTTCAAACACATATTCAGACACATTTTCAGGACTGAGAAAGTCTACTGTGCATACAGCCTATACTTTAAACATTAATTTGTCAAGAAAATAGTACACTCAAGCAAAGCAAGCTTTTCAGGATGAGGGTAGTGTGGGACATACAAAATATTGATAACTACTGTCACTCAGAATTAAGAAGAAAGATGGCAATAAATTTAAAGAAGGTTCACTAGGTCTTGATTTTTGGAAATTTCTATGAATGGCAAAGTTTTGTTGATATGGAATTATCATTTGTGGCTTCTGCCATAATATTTGATTCTACAGGGAATAATGTTTGCATGTTTATATTGTACATAATATTTGGAGTTTCATTTTTAAAATCATCCTTCAGGGAAAACACAGAAGATATATTTATGTAAGAGAATATAGAGATAGATTGAAAGATAGGTGATAGATAGATTTATTGTTGTTCAGTTGCTAAGTTGTGCCCAGCTCTTTGCAACCCTATAGAGTGCAGCACTCCAGGCTTATCTGTTCTCCACTACCTCATACAGTTTGCTCAAATTCATGTCCACTGAGTCAGTGATGCTGTCTAACCATTTCATCCTCTGCAGAAGAGGGCGGCAGAGGATGAGATAGATTGATAGATTAGATAGATATAGATACAGGTGGGTAGATTCTTATAAAGCCTACAAGTACAAAAATAAAGGTATAACTAAAAATATTTGGTAAGTTGACTGAGAAAAAGAGGTGCGAGGAAAATTAATGTGATAACTTCTTCCAGGGTCTTTGCAGATGATAAATAGACAATGGCTAAGGTTTATAAATCTAGAAATAGAAGTATGACAGCAATAAGAAGAATCAAGTCAGAGGGAGAGGTTAACAAAGTTTCCCTCTGGTGAGGCAGGGTACAGGGGATGCCACAGGAAAATATTAAGAGTCTTAGACTTTATATTTCACATCTTCTCTACTGTTTTAAATTTCTTGCTGTGCCCATGGAATACTTCTATGATTAAAAGCTAGCTTATAAAAATAGAAGAAAGCATATAAAAATGAACTTATGGTTAATCCATCTTTTCATTGTGGAAAAGGGAAAACTCAATTCATTACCTGCATATATTTTTCAATGCATTCAGGAACACAAAAGAATATTAAAAACTTTTCATTTAACTTGATTTTGAACTATTAATATAAGCTAATATACAACACTATTTGTCAAAAATACAAGACAGAAAAATCTCTCTCTTAATGTTAAATCTATTAAAATAAAAATTTTCAGTTAATTGTAAGCATTAGTTTCCTGCTATGCTATATATCTGTGTGAAAGATTACGGGGGAAACAAAAAGGAAAAGAAAAATATATTTTCTCATGATAACTGCATGAAAGTGCGGAAATCATCAAATAATTATATTTTTAAGTGTTATCTTTTGATTGAATGTATCTCAGTGTGGGAAAAAAGCCAGTATTAATCCTTTCCTAAGTTATTGGGTCTAGTAAATAAACTAGTGGTCATTACCTATGATCTGTATGAGAAATATGTATATTCTATACAATAGAAACTTGCTAAGATCCTGAAGCATCACATTTGGAAATAGGGTTATATGAATAGCTTTTCCGAAAGAACTAACTCCAAAGAAAAAAAAATAGTCCATAAAGTGTAAGTATAGCATCTGGGATTGTATTTTACCAAACCTTCCTATCATCCCTGGAGGTGGTTGATAAAGTCTACTGCATGAAAGATTAAAAGAGGTTTTGCTTTTTTTGAAAAAGAACTTTAGAAGTACCAGTGAGAGGAGAACGTTCTCATTTAGATCCCTGGTGGCTCAGAGGTTAAAGCGTCTGCCTGCAATGCAAGAGACCTGGGTTCAATCCCTGGGTCGGGAAGATCCCCTGGAGAAGGAAATGGCAACCCACTCCAGTATTCTTGCCTGGAGAATCCCATGGACGGAGGAGCCTGGTGGGCCACAGTCCACAGGGTCGCAAAGAGTCGGACACGACTGAGCGACTTCACTTTCACTTTCACTTTCATATTAAGAAGATAAAAATACTTACCTCAGTCAGGAAAAAAGACATATTCTTTAATATCATTTTGTAACCAAATTTTCCAAAATGCCAGGATGAGTGAGAAGCAAGTAACCAACTGGGAGCTGTGAATTGGCAAAGTTCAAGATGAAAATGGTAAGTTTTGTTTTAATTTGAAAAGAGTAAATGGATTTAGAAAATCAATGATTGATAATGTTGGAGTTTAATGAAAAAAGTATATAAACAATGCCTGAAAAGTTTCATTTCTTTAAAATATGCTCTCTCTATTTTTGGCATTTATTTAACAAATATTTATTCAGTGCTTATTACGTATCAGGCACTATACTAGGTGCTGATAACATATCAATGAACTTAGTTCTTTAAATTTGTGATAAAGATATAACTAATAGCTATTTTGGTCAATAATATTACTTCTTATTGAAGAGATTGCCTTTTCTCCATTGTATATTCTTGCCCCTTTGTTGTAGACTAATTGACCATATGTGAATGTGTTTATTTCTGGGCTGTTTGTTCTATTCCATTGACCTGTGTATCTGTTTTTCTGTTATACAATTTTGATTACTGTAACTTTGTAGTATAATCTGGAGTCTGGGAGGATTATACTTCCAGATTTGTTCTTTTTTTCAAGATTGCTTTGATTTTGGGGCCTTTGTGGTTCCATATAAATTTTAGAATTATTTGTTTTAGTTCTGTGAAAATGTCATTAGTGTTTTGATAGGGATTGCATTGAATCTAGATTGCTTTGGGTAGCCATGGACGTTTTAACAGTATTAATTTTTCCAGTCATGAATGTGGGATATCTTCCCATTTATTTGCATCATCTTAAATTTTCTTCATCAAAGCCTTAGAGTTTTCAGAGTACAAATCTTTTACCTCCTTAGTTGAAGTTGTTCCTAGGTATTTTATTCTTTTTGATGTGATTGTGAATGGGATCATTCTTGATTTCTTTTTCATTATTAGTGTGTAGAAATACAACAGATTTCTGTATATTAATCTTATATCCTGAATTTTTACTGAGTTCAGTTGTTAGTTCTAATAGTTGTTTTTTTTTTTGGTGGAGTCTTTAGAGTTTTATACATATATTATCATGTCATTAAAAAAAAGTAACAATTTTACTCCTTCCCTTCCAATTCAGATGTCTTTTATCTCTTCTTCTTATCTGATTGCTGTCTTTAGGATTTCCAATACCATATTAAATAAAAGTGTTAAGAGTGGACATTTTTATCTCATTCCTGATCTTAGAGGAGAAGCTTTCACCTTTTCACCATTGAGTATGATGTTAACTGTGTATAAAATAAATGAGTTAAAAAGATGTAATGTAAGCACAAGAAATGTAGTCTATATTTTATGACAACATTATATGGAATATAAACTATAAAAACATCAAATCACAAATATTGTACACCTGAAACCATCAACAGAAAATTGAATTAAAGATTTACTGAGCATGTCCCCACCCATCAGAACAAGACCCAGTTTATCTATCCCATCTGGGTCTATCCCAGATAGACCCAGTCAGTCTATCCCATCAGGAAGCTTCCATAAACCTCTTATCCTTCTCCATCAGAGGGCAGACAGAATGAAAACCACAATCACAGAAACCTAACCAAACTGATCACATGGACCACAGCCTTGTCTAATTCAATAAAACTATGAGCCATGCTTTGTAGGGCCACCAAAGATGGATGGGTCATGGTGGAGAGTTCTGACAAAGCATACTCCACTGGAGAAGGGACTGGCAAACCACTTCAGTATTATTGCCTTGAGAACCCCATGAACTGTATGAAAAGGCAAAAAGATATGACACTGAAAGATGAACTCCCCCGGTTGGTAGGTGCCCAATATACTTCGGGAGATCAGTGGAGAAATAACTCCAGAAAGAATGAAGAGATGGACCCAAAGCGAAAACAGCACCCACTTGTGGATGTGACTGGTGATGGAAGTAAAGTCTGATGCAGTAAAGAACAATATTGCATAGGAACCTGGAATGTTAGCTCCATGAATCAAGGCAAATTGGAAGTGATCAAACAGGAGATGCCAAGAGTAAACATTGACATTTTAGGAATCAGTGAACAAAATGGGTTGGAATGGGTGAATTTAACTCAGATGACCATTATATCTACTACTGTGGGCAAGAATCCCATAGAAGAAATGGAGTTGCCATCATAGTCAACAAAAGAGTCTGAAATGCAGTACTTGGGTGCAATCTGAAAAACAATAGAACGAACTCTGTTAGTTTCCAAGGAAAATCATTCAATCTCACAGTAATGAGATTGATTGAATCTCCATGTCTTCAGTCTCCAAGTCTATGCCCTGAACAGTAATGCTGAAGAAGCTGAAGTTGAGTGGTTCTTTGAAGACCTACAAGACCTTCTAGACCTAACACCCAAAAAGATGTCCTTTTCATTATAGGGGACTGGAATGCATAAGTAGGAAGTCAAGAGATACCTGGAGTAACAGGCAAATTTGGCCTTGGAGTACAAAATGAAATAGGACAAAAGCTAAGAGAGTTTTGCCAAGGGAATGCACTGGTCATAACAAACACCCTCTTCCAACAACACAAGCAAAGACTGTACACCAGGACATCACCAGATGGTCAATACCAAAATCAGATTGATTTTATTCTTTGCAGCCAAAGATGGAAAAGTTCTATACAGTCAGCAAAAACAAGACTGGGCACTAACTGTGGCTCAGATCATGAACTCTTTGTTGCAAAATTCAGACTTAAATTGAAGAAAGTAGGGAAAATGACTAGACCATTCAGGTATGACTTAAATCAAAATCCTTTATGATTATACAGTGGAAGTGACAAATAGATTCCAGGGATTAGATCTGATAAAGACAGTGTCTGAAGAACTATGGATGGAGGTTTGAGACATTATACAGGAGGCAGTGATCAAGACCATCCCTAAGAAAAAGAAATGCTAAAAGGCAAAATGGTTGTCTGAGGAGGCCTTACAAGTAGCTGAGAAAAGAAGAGAAGCTAAAGGCAAAGGAGAAAAGGAAAGATATACCCATTTGAATGCAGAGTTCCAAAGAATAGCAAGGAGAGATAAGAAAGCCTCTCTCAGCAATCAATGCAAAGAAATAGAGGAAAACAACAGGATGGGAAAGACTAGAGATCTCTTCAAGAAAATACCAAGGGAGATACCAAGGGAAGATTTCATGCAAAGATGGGCACAATGAAGGACAGAAATGGTATGGACCTAAAAGAAGCAGAAGGTATTAAGAAGAGGTGGCAAGAATACATAGGAGAACTGTACAAAAAAGAGCTTCACCACCCAGATAACCACAACGGTGTTATCACTCACCTAGAGCCAGAAATCCTGGAACGCGAAATCAAGTGGGCCTTAGGAAGCATCAAGTCCGCGCAGCTGGCTCCTCAACAGGCCTTGGTTCAACAAACAGCGCCCGAGTCGCAGGTACGCAGGGCCGAGACGAAGCCTGTCTCTCAGGAAAGGCGCGTCCGGGACGCAGCAGACGCAAGCCCAGAGCCGCACTCTCCCACGGTCGACGGCCACGGATCCACTTGACGGTGTGAAGAGCAAGGATTCAGGCTCCAAGCAGCTTGGGCTTGACAGTCGTCTTCCTAAACAACTAGTGATTTATAACCCCCATATCTTCAGTCTAAATTAAAAGTCAGAAATTAAAAGAAGCTTGCTCCGTGGACGAAAAGCTATGACAAACATAGCATATTAAAAAGCAGAGACATTACTTTGCTGACAAAGGTCCGTACAGTCAAAGCTATGGTTTTTCCTGTGATCATGTATGGATGTGAGAGTTGGACTATAAAGGAAGCTGAGTGCTGAAGAATTGATGCTTTTGAACTGTGGTGTTGGAGAAGACTCTTCAGAGTCCCTTAGACAGCAAGGAGATCAAACCAGTCCATCCTAAAGGAAATCAGTCCTGAATATACATTGGAAGGACTAATGCTGAAGGTGAAACTTCAATACTTTGGCCAACTGTTGTGAAGAACTGACTGATTGGAAAAGACCATGATGCTGGGAAAGATTGATGGCAGGAGGGGAAGGGGATGACAGAGGATGAGATGGTTGGATGACATCACCGACTCGATGGAAGTGAGTTTAAGCAGGCTCTGGAAATTGGTGATGGACAGGGAAGGCTGGCATGCTGCAGTCTATGGTTTTGCAAAGAATCAGACATGACTGAGTGACTGAACTGAACTGAAACTAATACAATATTGTAAGTCAGCTATGGACTTCCCAGGTGGCGCCAGTGATAAAGAATCTGCCTGACAATGCAGGAGATGCAAGAGACACAGGTCTGATCCCTGGATTTGAAGATCCCTTGGAATAGGAAATGGCAACCCACTTCAGCATTCTTGCTTAGAAAATTCCATGGGTGGAGGAGCCTGGCGGGCTACAGTCCTTGGGATCGCAATGCATTGGACATGACAGCATGCATGCAGGCATGCTTCAATTAAAAAAAAGATCACAATGTGAAGAAGCAGGACATCCACAACAGAATAAAATCATTAGTTATATGTGGGGGGAAAAGTTACCTCTTAATAGATAATTCTGTCTTTATTGAGAAAAAATAACACAACTGATTCAGTGTCTGAGATTCAAATGATATCTCCTGGGAATGTTTCCTGTAGTTGAAAATGACTGACAGTATCATAACTTGTGACAGCATCCTTCACCTGTGGGCACTCACCAGAATTTCAGACACTATGCCTCCAGTGTACCATCAGCTTATTTGTTATATAGCTTGACTTGCAAAGCTAAACTGGCAAGTAGAAATGAGTATTTTTAGAAGATAATTCTTTTTTTTAGATTGGAATTTAATTAATTTATTTATTTATAAAATATAAATTTATTTATTTTAATTGCAGGTTAATTACTTAAAGAAACAGGATGGCATTGTTCTTAAAAACAGAGACTTCAAAACCAGACTCTAGCACTGTGCTAGATTAGAATCACAACCACTCTATCATCAGTTCTTTTTTTTCTCTTTTACATTATTTTTATGTTTTATTTTTTTATTTATTATTTTTTTAAATTTTATTTTTACTTTATTTTACTTTACAATACTGTATTGGTTTTGCCATACATTGACATAAATCCACCACGGGTGTATACGAGCTCCCAATCCTGAATCCCCCTCCCACCTCCCACTCTCATCAGTTCTTTTTATATACAAAATGGATTAGCAACACTTCCTATTTCCTTGGGAGACTGTGGAAATCCAAAGAATTAAAATCATAACATGATGCTTTTACACGTAGTATTCAATAAGTGCTAGCTATTTAATGAGACAAGTGGAAAGAAAATAAGTTTCAAAATGTAAAGGCAATAGAAGGTATGGAATATCACACAGGGTAAAACATCTGTTAAGGATCAGGAAAGTTCTAAAGAACAGTACTATTTAGGTAATAAAGATCAAAGGTGACAATGGGGAGAGTTATATATGCCAGGGAGAATGCAGGACCAGTTTATCAACACTACAGGGCTTCCCTGCAGTGCTGAAATGGGTCTTGATGGTGTGTGCATGCGTGCTAAGCCACTTCAGTCGTATTTGACTCTTTGTGACCCTATGGACTGTAGCCCACCAGGCTTCTCTGTCCATGGGATTCTCCAGGTAAGAATACCAGAGTGAGTTGCCATTTTATACTCCAGCTTGATGGTGACCTAGGTCTAAGACAGGTATTTTTCATTTGTTCTTTATCTGTCTCACTCCCAACTCATAGTGCTTCCTGATAAGTCTAACAGAAAATTGCTGAAAACTTAAAAATAATTATAGAGCTTCTGAAACGTACCTTGTGAATTGAGGGTTCGTAAAAGTCACTTGATATAAAATAATTATCTCTCTGAGTCTTTAGGATGCATTCAGTTGGTTTCATACACACTTTCTGGCCATTTGTTATAGTATATCTGTAAATTGGAAGAAAGCGTACTGACTTTTTCCTGTGTTATCCTAGAACCCGCTAGAGTCTCAATGCTATGTAGAGAAGTAGACTCTATATATATTAAGGGTCTCCAGTCTCCAGGATCTAATACCTGATGATATGAGATGAAGCTGATGTAATAAAATAGAGATAAAGTTCACAATGAATGCAGTGAACTTGAATCACCCCAAAACCATCTCCCCACCCCATCTGTGGAAAACTGTCTTTCACAAAATCATTCCTTGGTGCCAAAAATGTTGGGGACCACTGATATAGATAATCTACTTAGAAGACTGATCCATCAGTTCAGTCGCTCTGTTGTGTCTGACTCTTTGTGACCCCCATGGACTGCAGCATGCCAGGATTCCCTGTCCATCACTAATTTCCAGAGCTTGCTCAAATTCATGTACATCGAGTTGGTGATACCATCCAACCATCTCATCCTCTGTTGTCTCCTTCTCCTCCTGCCTTTTGGAAGAGATTGGTCTTTTCCAATCAGTCAGTTCTTTGCATAAGGTAGCCAAAATATTGGAGCTTCAGCTTCAGGATCAGTCCTTCCAATGAATATTCAGGACTGATTTCCTTTAAGATCTACTGGTTTGAACTCCTTGCAGCCCAAGGGACTCTCAAGAGTCTTCTCCAACCCCACAGTTCAAAAGCATCAATTCTTTGGTGCTCAGTTTTCTTTATGGTCCAACTGTCACATCCATACATGAGTACTGGAAAAACCATAGTTTTGACTAGATGGACCTTTGTAGGAGAAGATAAGCCCTTTGTAGAAGACTGACAAAACTATGAAAATGATATCTAAGGGGAATAGAAAAAATATTGTCTAGTGTCTTATATCAATGAAGACCCTGGAAAATATGCATAAATGCTTCTATGTTCCATTATAATCTATTTTAGTGTAGGTGATATTTAAGCACACAAGACGTTTCTGCACAATGCCAATGAAATATATGTCCTAAACTGTGTTTTCTACCATTCGCACATGAAGACATCAAGGTAGTTAACTTCCCATGTATATTGTATCACTTATTCTGTGAAGTTACTAAGCCGTGATACATGTTTGGCTATAGAGAGATAGAAGCCAAAGACAAATACAGAGACACATACGTGGTCTATCATACATTCTGAAGAATAACAAGTTTAGGAAAAGGCAAACTACCAAAGGCCAAGGGAAGATGAAGAAAATGTAGTTGGAAGGATATTAAGGAATAATTTAATCTAACTATCTCATTTGACAGTTAAGATACCAGTATTTTCAAGAGGTATGACAATTGTCCCAAAAGAACACAACTAGGTAGTGGCAGAACCAAGAATGGAGCCAGGGCTTGTTATGTGCTTAGTCAGTGCTAAGCATTGCTCTAGATACTGAGGTGGCCTGTTCAGATGATCAACTACGGGGTTTTCATGTTTTTTTTTTTTTTAATTTTCTTTTCATGAAAATGCAATACTTTACTTTTATAAAACATAGCTATTAATGATAGAAAGATGATGAACTATGGGGTTTTCTTTTTTTTTTTCATTTCATTATTTCAGAATGCAATAATCATTTTATAAAAATAGCAATTAATGATAGAAATATTTTATATCAAGTATCTTCTGTGTGGTAGGCAGAGGCTAGGCATTTTTCAAGCATTCTCTGCAACATACTTCCTCTGAGAAATAAGTTGGTTCTGTTGTATAGCTAAGGCTATTTCTCTAACCTTGAAACAGTTTAGAAGCATCTCTCACAAACCACAATGCCATTGTTCTCACTTTTGGACTCAGCCCACAATATCCACTCTCCATCTGCCCACCAGTCCCCTCCTTCACCTCATCACATATCCACCACCCCCTTCTTTGTGTCATATCTGCTTTCACCTCCAGTTTGTGAACTCCTTTGTGAAGAGATTCTGGCTCTTGTTCTTCTCTGTTCATCATGGTGGGGATCACAAAGCTATGCACTCATAGGTCTTAAAAATATCATCAAGTTTTATTTTTTTAAGCTCAGAATCAGAGGGCTTGAGTAATTCTGATTAACTGGTTTTGTGTTTTTATTAACTGAGTTATGTGTTTGCCAATTATGGATTGCTGATTTTTTAAAGGGACTAGGAAATGTTAATGCCCTTCAACCAAAGGCTCTGCAGGCCTTTTGCACTGAAGGAGAATGCCCAATCATGGAGAGCTGTGAGGCCCTTCAGGGAGGGCATGTTAGAAAGAAGCTATTATAGGATTTTGGGCTTCTCAGGTGGCTCAGTGGTAAAGAATATGCCTGCTAACGCAGGAGATAAAAGATGGAGGTTTGATCCCTGGGTTGGAAAAATCCCCTGGAGGAGGAAACGGCAACCCATTCCAGTATTTTTGCCTGAAAAATCCCATGAACAGAAGAACCTGATGAGCTACAGTCAATGGGGTCACAAAGACTTGGATGCCACTAAACACACATACACACACATTATAGGATTTGGGCTTTGGTTGGGTAATTTGGGGGAGGATGTAAAGAAACAGGGTCTCACTCTGGATGGAGTCCTGTTAGAAAACAAGGGCAAGTCTATGACAAAGTGTCTGAACAAATCTGATCCAAGGGGCAGGGGTTTAAAATGGGGATACAACTGTGGTTGGTAAAGAAGTAGCCATCACTTGTTTTAGCTGAGAACTAGGAATGTTGGATATTTTGTGGGTTGCACGGTGTTTTTGTTTTGATTCATTTATCATGCTGTCAGAGTGACCTGGTCTGATGTTCTGTGAGTTTTTGTCCAATAGGAGAACAGCATGGCCTAAGTGAGAGTCAGACCAGTTTCCAGCAGTCAGGGGCTTTTGGCTTTTTCAGAATCAAATGGAGAAAAGTATCTCTTCTTAACATGTAATGTGTGCTTGCACTTGTCTGGTTTGTAGTTTGAAACTGCTCTGCTTTAGTAGCTCTATAAGTTATGAACTATATGTTATATATAACCATGTTTTATATATACCATCTGGTGGCTCAGAGGGTAAAGAATCAGGCTGCAATGCGGGAAACCTGGGTTTGATCACTGGTTGGGAAGATTTCCTATAAGAGGGCATGGTAACCCACTCCAATATTCTTGCCTGGAGAATCCCATGGACAGAAGAGCCTGGTAGGCTACAGTCCATGGGGTTGCAAAGAGTCTGACATGACTGAGCAACTAAGCGCAGCACAACACATATATTATATATAATAATTATATATCATAATAATATATAATATCTAATAACTCTATACCTGATGCAAAGAGCCAACTCATTGGAAAAGACCCCAATGCTGGGAAAGATTGAAGGCAGGAGGAGAAGGGGATGACAGAGAATGAGATGGTTGGATGGCATCACTGACTCAATGAGCTTGAATTTGAACCAACTCTGGGAGATAGCAAAGGACAGGGAAGCCTGGCATGCTACAGTCCATGGAATCGCAAAAAGTTGGACGTGACTTAGTGACTGAACAACAGCAATAATATTATGTGTGATATTATAGATAATTATATGTTATATATATTATAAAATAAATTTATACTTAGGGTTTTTTTTTTCTAAAAACAATGGTCACTTTGGCAAACTCTGTTACCACTTGCTCTTCTCCAAACACTCTCTCCTCTTGCTTTTGCTGACACTGTACTTCTCTGATTTTTCTTTGTATCTCTGACTTTGATCCAATTTCATAGAGTCCAAACTATTGTACCACCAGGGAATTCCAAAATCATCTTTCAAAAGCATAAACACAATTAAATCACTCTCCTCTCACCTTAAAATCCTTCAGTAAGTTTCCAGTGCACTTTAAAATAAAACCCAAAGTCTCGCCCATGGTCCGTGGCCTGCATGACCTGTACTCTCCCTACATATTAGATTGATTCTCATCGTAGATGCCCCTCCCCCAATACATTATTCTTCAGATTTTTAAATATGTTTCCAAGATATCAAACTCTTTCTTATCTCAGGGCCTTTGAGCTTGCCCTACCTGTGAAAGCACCCCCACCCACACAGACCTTTCTCCAGTCTCACTCCCTTCCCATGGATGGCCCCTTGCTCATCCTTCTGACTGTGCTTCAGTGTTCCCTCCAGAGAAAATCTGTCCTTGACCTCCTTGTCTAATGAACTCCCCTAATTATAATGCCATCAAATCCTTTTCATTTCTTTGTTAATACTTACTGGAATGCATAATTATCTATGTTAATAGCTATCTCTCCCTCGAGACTAAAATAAAATTTCCAACAAGGCAAGAGTAACAGCTGTTTTGCTTCTCACTCTGGTTCTGCATCTAGCACATAAGTAGCACTCAGTAAATATTTGTTGAATGGAGCGAGATGCTGAGCAGTTGTCAGTTACTGGTATCTTCAAGTAAGTTAGGTTTGTTCTCATCAGATTCAGAACACTCCACAAGTGAAGGAGGGTGGCTACACAAGTAAGAAACATCGAAGGACATCAAAATGGACTTTGTCTTCAGTAGGTTGAAGCTGAACAGAGAGTGAGGGGATTCAGCCACGGTAAAGTAGAAAAATCAGCAAGTTTGGATGAAGACTGAAGGTCTAGACCAGATGCGGGAAGTCGAACCATTAACTTAAGGCTCTGTGGTAATCTGAATAATGACTACTGAGGGGTGTCCACGTCCTAATTCCTAGTACAGTAAGTCCCCTATATACAGCAAGTTCCATTCCAAGAGCCTGTTCAGGAGTCCAATTTAAGTCCAAGAAAGTTAGACTTAAGTCCAACAAAGGTAGACCCTAGTTACCCAGCTAACACAGTTGGCTATGTAGTACTGTACTGTCATAGGTTTATAACACTTTTCATCCAAATAATACATAAAAAACAAACACAAGAGTTAAGAAACATTTTAAATCTTACAGTACAATACTTCACTTTTTGAAAAGTACAGAAGTACAGTACAACTGCCCACATACAGGGCTGGTATCGAGTGAACAGGTAAGAAGAGTTACTGACGGGAGGAGGGAGAGGAGGTGGGAGATGGTAGAGCTGAAGGAGCGTCTTGAAGGTTCGTATGTGGGGGACTTACTGCATCTGTTACCTTACGTGGAAAAAGAGACTTGGCAGAGATGATTAAATTAAGAATTTTAAAATAAACTCCTGGGCTATCCAGGGGCTGATGCAAGAGGTCCTCTAAGAGGAAAGTAGGAGGTGCAGAGTCAGAGATGGACGTGTGATGACAGAACCAGAATACAGCAGGACCGTGAACTAAAGAATGCAGGGGCCCCGTAAGAAGCTGGAAGAGGCAAGGAAATGGATTTTCTCCTAGCGTCTTCAGAAGGAGCACAGCCCTGCTCACCCATTAAAAATTCTGAACATCACAAATGTAAGAGAAGAAATTTATGTTGTTCTAAACTACTAAACTTTTGATAATTTATAACTATAGCAGGCTTCCCTGATAGTTCAGTGGTAAAGAATCCACCTGCAATGCAGGAAACATAGGAAATGAGGGTTCAGTCTCTGGGTTGGGAAGATCCCCTGGAAAAGAGAATAGCAACCCACTCCTATTCTTGCCTGAAAAATCCCAGGGACAGAGGAGCCTGGCGGGCTACTGTCCAAAGGGTCGCAAAGAGTCGGACATGATTGAGCTTTGAAGCGTGAGCATAGCTACAACAGGAAAATAATATAAGCTGTAAGATTTATCTCTGAAATCTGTCTTATTTACTTAATTTTTTAAACCTTTATTGCTATTGTTGCCTCTCTGTACTAAAGTGTGTTTTATAATAGAAAAGGTTACATCTCTGTTTTCCACTGTTTTATTTCCAGAACTTAGAACAAGGCCTAACACAGAATATACTTTTAAATAAATGTTTCTTGAATCAATGAGAAGATGAACACAAATTCCTGTTCAATGGAGGTATTGTAAAGAGCAACGTGCAACTGTGTTTATAGGCTATTTGCAACTGTTGGAAAGAAACCAGTCTTTCCATTCTTCTCTGTTACTTTCTCTTTTTTCTCTCTCTCTCTTTTTTTTTAATGGGGGTATATTTGCTTTACAATGCTGTGTTAGTTTCTGCTGTGCAATGGAGTGAATCAGCTATTTGTGTACAATATCCCCTCCCTCTTGGCCCTCCTTCCCACTCTGCCATCCCACCCCTCTAGGTCATCACACAGCACCAAGCTGAGCTCCCTGTGATATACAGCACCTTCCCATTAACTATCTATTTTATACATGGTAGTGTATGTATGTCAATCAGAGATAGCCACTTTTTTATTTAAATATATGTCCCCCACGCTGTCCTGTACTCTTGATTAAATTTAATATGTAATCATGATGTGTTCATTTACTGTAATTTGATTAGACTATCATGTATTACCAGAGTCCCTGGTTCTGAAATTGCTCAAACTGATCAAAAAAATGTACCATCATATAGTGACTTGGAGAATGTTTGCTTTTCAAGGGACAGTCATGTCACATGCAATGTTAATCAAGTTAGACATATTAATTCCTCCAGGGTGAGGCAGCGAAGGAGAGGAGGTTGGTGGCCCAGCTTTATTTTTCTCACAGGCTTGCTGTGTAATACTGTCACATACTCTGGTTTACCAGGCAGGGTCTTTGGGTATTTCTGGGTTGTAGATTTCAAACAAAATTATGTTTAAGAAGTGTGAGAGAGAGAGATAGGGAGAGACAGAGAGAGAAAGCGAGCAAGCATACTGGGGTGTGCTGTGCCGTGCTTAGTCGCTCAGTCATGTCCAACTCCTTATGACTCCATAGACTCTAGCCCACCGGGCGCCTCTGTTCATGGGGATTCTCCAGGCAAGAATACTGGAGTGGGTTGCCATGCCCTCCTCTAGGTGATCTTCCCAACCCAGGGATCAAACTCAGGTCTCCTGCATTGCAGGCCGATTCTTTACCATCTGAGCCACCGGGGAAGCCCATACTGGGATGGATTATATGAAAAAATCTGACAAAATACAGATGACTCTAACTTTTTTTAAAAAATTATTATTTATTTGACTGTGTGGGGTCTTAGTTGCAACATGCAAGATTTTAGTTGAGGCATGTGGGATCTAGTTTTCTGACCAGGTATTGAACCCAGGCCCCCTGCATTGGGCCCACAGAGTCTTAGCCACTGGACCACCAGGAAAGTCCTTAGCTTTTAAAATGTGGTGGTGGTTTTAAATATTCATTGTTTGTTAAGTGAGAGTATATGCTTTTCCTTAGGAGGAGTATTGACTGAGAGGGGTAGATGCCATACTTCTGCAATGCTGGTCTCTCACACTTCTTTCCCAGAAATGTAGGTGTTGGGGAGGGGTTGTAAGAGAGGCTGGGAGGAGAGAAAGGGACTTCATTAGTCAAGGGCCCAGGAAGCCTCCTCTATGTGAAAATAGCTCGTGCTTACATTTCAGATGGACATTCATTTGGGTGAACAAACTCTTATTTTATTTCTTTAATACTTAAATTTGTGAACACCTTTCTTTTTGAAGATGACAGCCTCACTGAGGCATTAATCCAAGCAAGCTTGCTTAGCACTCATAAATGTGCAGTGTGATATGGTGTGTGTGAGTGTGTCTGTGTGTATCACAGATTTTTATTCTCTCTTGGACAGAGATAAAACTACAAAACACAAGGATAGGGATGTTCTTTCAACAGTTAAGAGATAAATACCTCTTGGGTGGTTAATCCTATTACTGATTTATATCTTTATTAATTTCAACTACAAGTCACAGCGATGTCTATCTAAATCAATATACAAGGAATTATTTCAAAGCTCTCCGTATTTATGATTGATGTTGCATCCATTCATTTCTTCATTCAACAAATTCTCACCAAACCCTTCTTACAAGATTCCAAACTTTGAATTGGTTGCTGGAATTGCAAGTCATAAAAAAGAAATCTCCCTGCCCTTCTAGAATGCATGGAACACTGGAGAAAGTAATATAAAACAGGTATATTGTACATGGTTGTGGTGTCATTACTGAGGAAAAAATTTGAATAAAATTATAAAGGAACCTGAAAACAAAATTATCCTAATTGGCTTTTACTTATGTGATCTAGAAAAATATATAATATTACAGTAATTTTAAATTATTGTAGTCTTCTCACACTTTAAGTCATGATTGTCAAAGAATATTTCCCCCATATATTTAAGTCAGCAGTGTTAAATCTCCCAGGGATTTATTCACAACACTTCAAGAAAGGTCAATAATCTGCAGTTTATCCAAACAGCAAAAAAAATTACATTAAACAGCTCTTCCTGGTCTTTCCCACATCATTTGCTTTGTCTTGTGCTTGTGAAATGGGAAAATCAAAGAATTTCAGTGTGTGTGTGTTGGGATAGGAAGTCTGTGGTTATTACTGTTCCAATCTTACAGATATTGATCATAAAGCCCAGAGAGGTTAAATAACTTTTCAAGGGTTTCCCGGGTGGCGCTAGTGGTAAAGAATCCACCAGCTAATGCAGGAGATGCAAGAGACTTCGGTTCAGTCCTTGGGTAGGGAAGATTCCCTGGAGTAGGAAATGGCAACCTGCTCCAGTATTCTTGCCTGGAAAATGCCATGAACAGAGGAGCTGGCGGGCTATAGTCCACGGGGTCGCAAAGAGTCGGACATGACTGAGCGCATACGCACACACAAGGATAGACAGCTAGTGAGTGAGATGCTGAGAGCTGAGTCTGGGCAAGCTGGATCCAGGTGCCTCTACTACACAGATCTCTCACACGTTTTGAAGTGTGGAGGAGACAGGAATTAAAAAGCTTGGTAATTTTAGTTGACTGTAAGATTAACATGAGTTACTATATGAAGTGGCCCACAAAAAAGCTAAAAAATTAGTGTAGGAATATACTATTTGTACTAATAATCAACACATAACAAACTACTCCAAAACTTTGCTCACAGTTATTACCATCAAACACTTATTATTTCATAGTGTGGCTCAGGATTCTTGGAGCAGCTTTCCAAGTTCGTGACTCAGGGTCTGTCATAAGGCTGCAACCAAGATGTGAGCCAAGACAAAAATCAGCTCAAAGAAAAACTGGCAGAGGATCCATTGCCCAGCTTGCTTTTGTGATCCTTGGCAAAATTAATTTTCTTGGGTGCTCTGGGACTGTGAACCTTAGTCCTGGCTCCCTGTTGACTAGAGACATCAGTTCCTTGTTGCATGAGTCTTTCTATAGTGCTACTCAGAACTGAACAGCTGATACTCCTAAGAACAAAGGTTTTGAAAAAGAGCAAGAATAGAACCAACTTGGCTCAGTGGTAAAGAATCCACCTGTCAATGCAGGAGACATGGGTTCAGTCCCTGGTCTGGGAAGATACTCTGAAGAGGGAAATGGCAACCCACCCCCATATTCTTGCCTGGAAAATTCCATGGTCAAAGGAATCTGGAGAGCTACAGTCCAAGGGGTCGCAAATGTGTTGGGCACGACTTAGCAATAACAACAAAGAATAGTGAAAGAGGATGAGCAACACAGAAGTCAAAGAGATTTTTTTTATACATATAATCCACTCTCAGAAATGACATATCATCACTTTTATCATAATCTATTTATTAGAAGAAAACCACTCTGCCAGTCCATGCACAAAGAGAGGTGACCTGTGACCTGTTATGAGGTCACAAATGCCAGAAGGAACAGATCTTGAGGAATCATTTTAATATTTATTTATTCATTTTGGCTGCCCTGGGTCTTAGCTGTGGCATGTGGAATCTTTTGATGTGGCATGTGAGATCTGGTTCCCTGATCAGGGGTCAAACCCGGGCCTCCCACACTGGGAGCTTGGAGTCTTAGCCACTGGACCAACTGTGAGCAGTGCCAGAGCCCATCTCCCTAAAGCCATGGCTTCTAAACCTATTAATAAATTAAACATATATTTACATAAGTAAGTATATAGAAATGAAAAGGCATGTAGATATACATATATATAACCATATATGTATATATGTAAGGAACTACAAAAATAATTTGATTATAAGCATCAAGGATCTTCAGTAATTTCAAATTCTATTAATACCTGAATACTGCATTACTGGGAAAGTCAGACATTTTTTCTAGACAGAGCTCTGCTTGGTGAGATAAGCTTTCATAAACATTTCACAAGCCCTCCATCCAGTTCAGTCCATTGCTGATGGTCACATAAGCCTATAAGGAAATGGATATGAAGAGTTGTTTACCTTGTTCTGAGGTCTATTTCTTGTTATTCCAGAAAAACCTCAACTAATCTCCTCCACACCCTATTACATTATTCAAGAACCCTAAATTACCCGTATTTTATAAACCAGATAGGGAAATGTATTTTATTCATCTCTCAGAATTATATTCTTATTCATAAGAGTATAATTGATCTTAAAATATTATTGATATTCCAATTAATTGTGGTTTAGAAACAGAAGAAATAAAGAAATGACTAGACTATCAGCAATGCATCTCTGCTTTGAGGAGATAATATCAGATATGGTGAAGGGGACAATTTTGCCCCTTGAGTTTTTTTCTAATTATGTTTTAATATTTTATCCCTGTGTGACTGGGCTTCCCTGGTGGCTCAACAATAAAAGAATCTGCCTACCAATGCAGAAGATACTGGAGATGTAGTTTTGATCCCTATGTCAGGAAGATCTCCTGCAGAAGGAAATGGCAACCCACTCCAGTATTCTTGCCTGGAAAATCCCATGGTCAGAAGAACTTGGCAGGCTACAATCCACAGGGTTGCAAAGAGTCAGACACAACTTAACAACAACAGCCCATGTGATTAATTTTGGTCTCCATTTGCTGATAAACCCTTTTTCTAAAATACTGCAATGAAAGCAGTGATGTTGTATGGCAGTCTGCTTGGGCAGAACTCAACTGTGGCATTGCCCTTTCTCCTGGGAACTCCACTGGAAGAAGTGTTAGAAAACAGGAAGATATTCATATAAGAAAAAAAAGTCTTGTGAATAAATTTCATAATTTTCTTTTTAACTGGGTATGAACTTAGGGAGACTGTCAAAAAAAAAAAAAAAAGAACTGGTTTTTTTGGTTCCTGTCAAGAGCATTCTAGAACTTTTCTTTACAGATCACCGCTACTTCTGTGTGCTCATTACTTCCTCGCTGTGTGTTCACTACTTCTTGTTTCTTGAGAAAGACAGGGGAATCCTGAGCACAAATGATGTGTCTCAGCCTGGGGAACATCATCTGTGTTCAGAGTCTGCCTATCTTTCTTGTGGAAACACTTCCTTTTTGTTTTTTTTCCCCCCATATTTTTAAATTCTATTAAATTTAAAGTTCTTTTTTTTTTTTTTTTTTGGAACCTACTATTAAAAGTTACAGAGAGTACATGTCTCCCCCAAACTCCCTAACTATGCCTTCCCCCCATCCTTCCCGCACCCCCCTCCCCATGCTGGCAACTGTAAATTTGTTCTCTAAGTCTGTGAGTCTCTTTCTGTTTTGCAAGTAAGTTCATTCATTTGGGATCAACAAGTACACACTGCCATATTTAAAGTGGGTAACCAACAAGGACCTACTGTGTAGCACAGCGAACTCTGCTCAATGTTACATGGCAGCCTAGATGGGAGAGGGGGGTGGAGTGGAATGAATATATGTATTAATATACATATGGCTGAGTCCCTTTGCTGTCCACTTGAAACTATCACAACATTGTTAATCAGCTATACTCCAATATAAAATAAAAAGTTTTTTTAAAAAAGTTACAGAGAATAACCACTATTTATACACATTTTGTAGGAAGTTAAAGCTGCCTTTTTAAAGCTATGTATTTTGCAGACTCATAGGTTATTTTTCTCAGGCTGTATCTGCTCAGATAATGCAGAGTCTGTCTCTCTGGAAGGAGGCACACTGAATTTTCAGATATCTGCAGGGCCATAGACATGCCAGGACCCTGGTCAGTTTCTGTCATTAGTTTTTCCTTCACCCCCCCAAATTCTCACCAACCCCCATGTCCCACTGCTTCCCCACCCAGAACACCTCTAGAACCCATTCTCCCCTTCCACGCTCACTCCTGCAGCCTTGGTCCAGGCCTCATTCATCTCTCACCTGCACCGGGACACCAGTCTTTGACTCTAACCTTGCCAGTCAAGCCTTCCCAGGAACTCAGCCCTGATCATATCACTTCTCAACAAAATACCCTTCCATGCATTTCTAAATGCCCTCAAAATAAAGTCCTAATTCCTTGGCATGACATAGAAAACCGTTCAGGATCAACCTCATATTTTACAGTGTATGGAGAACACTTCTTTTTAATGTCCTGCTGCTGCTGCTGCTGCTGCTACTAAGTCATTTCAGTCGTGTCCAACTCTGCGACACCATGGATGGCAGCCCACCAGGCTCCTCTATCCCTGGGATTCTCCAGGCAAGAATACTGGACTGGGTTGCCATTTCCTTCTCCAATGCACGCATGCATGCTAAGTTGCTTCAGTCGTGTCTGACTCTGTACAACCCCATGGACAACAGCCTACCAATCTCCTCTGTCCACGGGATTCTCCACGCAAGAATACTGGAGTGGGCTGCCATTTCCTTCTCCTTTTAATGTTCTAGGAATGCACAAGGCCTCACACCTCATGTGCGGACTGTGCTTTCCAGAAAGGAAAAGTTGTGAGAGCCCACCAGATGGGTCACCGTCCTTTTTCTCAACTGCTAGGTTGGCCTTTCTTTCTGCTATTGAAAACAAGTCCTCCCAGTCATTGATAAATTATTATAAGGAAAAAAGTGGTGACTATTTCAAATACATTACCTTGCCACAACTTGAAACCATGCCATATGAGAAACCATTGAAGAAACAGGAGACGTTTTAATCTGGGAGAAGAAAAGTCTAAAGAAGAGGAGTGTGATAACTACTGATTTTGAAGAGCTACCACGGAGAAGAAGAGTGTCACCTTGGCCATTTGATCTTGAGTCTTAGGACCAATGGAAAGAGCCAAGGGAAGGCACAGTTTACCTCTTGGTAACCAGAGAAGATGATCTAGCAGGCAGAGTTGTCCATACCATACAATCAGCTGCCCTGGAAAATGATAGACCTGTTATCACTGGGATGGTTCAAGCACAAAGAAGGGGACCCCTTGCCAGGGATGTTGATGTCTTCTATCAAATGTTTTTTAAAAGGAGATAGGTTAGTTCCCTGGAAGTCGAGTAGTTAAGACTCTGCACTTCCAGTGAAAGTGTTGCAGGTTTGATCCCTGGTTGAGTAATTAAGATCCCACGTGCCACCCATACAAATAGTTATTTTTTAATTTTTAAAAGAAAGTTTCAACTACAAGACTATTTCCCTTGCAGTTTTATTAGGTCTCCTCACACATCATCTTCTGCATCAGTGTTCTGCAAGCTTGCTGGCAAAGCTGGGTTAATTTGAGGGCCTTCTCAGGCTGAGGGACAAGGAAGTACTGAACCATGAACAGGTCAAGGAGTCCTTTTGCCTTGAAGTCTTCACTATGCTGGCAATCTTCCCTCCTTTGGGAGCTGGTGCCCCAATTCTACTTTTCTGCCTCCACACCATAAACGTGACTTCAGCCTGGTAGCCTAAACTTAACTCAACTCCTACTTAATGTTTTAGAACTGAATAACAAACTTTGGCCATTGGGCAATTGTTTTGGTTTGGTTTGTTTCTAGATTAAAGGATGAAGGCTCATATTCTTGCCAATGACATTCAAGAAATACTTATATGGACAAGATTGCTACATATTTCATCATGATAACTCGTGAAGCCTACTATTGCTGTACTATACAAATCTAAATTATGCTTACATTCTTCCTATCATTAGCTTTTTAAAATAATTAATGTGTGGTTTAATTTATCTTCATATACAGAGAGAACAGTTCATTGACCTGGAAACTAAGCTGTGTAATTATCTTAATGGATAATTTTTGTTACTAACTTATCTGTGCAGGGATCCTCTATCATTTGTTGACAAGAGAAGCTGTATCTTCCTTCTGAATTACATTTGCATCCGTTGTTGGAAATGGGACCAGCTGGGTTCTGATTATATAAGTAGAGCCAGAATATTACAAAGTCTAGACATATTTTTAAAATTAGGCTAGTACTATGTATTAAATATTTATACCCCCTCAAAAATTCATATGTTGAAATCCAAACCCCAAGATCATGGACTTAGGAGGTGAGACCTTTGGGAGGTGATTAGATCATGAGAGTGGAGCCCTCATGAATGGAATTAGTGCCCTTATAAAAGAGGTCCCACTTTGTGCTAATAGAAATAAGTCAGAGAGAGACAAATACTGTATGGTATCGCTTATATGGGGAATCTAAAACACCCGACAAACTAGTGAATATGACAAAACATAAGCAGACTCACAGATAAAGAGAACAAACTAGTGGTTACCAGTGGGGAGAGGGAAGATGGGAGAGGGAAGAGAAGTAAGGGATAGGAGGTAAAACTATTAGGTATAAAGTAAGCTGCAAGGATACATTGTGCTATATGGGGGATATAGCCAATATTTTATAGCAATGATAAATGGAGATAACCTTTAAAAATTGTGAATCATTATATGGTACACTTATATATAGCAACTATACTTCAATTTTAAAATTGCTTTAAAATAAATGATGTGAACTTATATATAAATAAAAATCAAAAAGTCCTCACAGAGATCTTACATTCCTTCTGCTCCATGAGATTGTGTTATTGAAAGTGGGGTCCTGCTGTTTGCTGCTCTAAAGCCAATAAAGGGGCAAGGTTGGTGGGAAGAAACATTTGTTTTTTATTTCGGAGACCAGCCATGGGGTAGGGGTAGTGGGAGGGGTGGACTCCTATCCAAAGGCTGACTTTCCCTCACTGAATATCAGTGGGCAAGAAGTTTTATAGGAGGAGAGGGGCTCCTTGCAGCAACAGCCCAGTCAGCTCTGACAGTCATCTTGAAATTGATCATGCAGTGATCTTATCAGCGTCATCTTGATTGTTTTCAGTACAGTTAGTCTTCAGTTCCATGGTCAGTTTGTTCCCATCTTTGAGGCTAGTTCTCAGAATTGTGGCAGCTTGTGCCATGGGTGCAGCCTGGTCATCATGCAGTTAATTTTTCCACCTGCTGGGGTTTTCAGTATCTATAAGACAGTTCACAGGATATGGCTCAGAATGTCCACAGTCCTTGAGGAGGAACTGAAGGTCCTTGACTTTGCTTAACGACTAAACTGTAATATTTTGTCCTGTTGGACTGCTTTTCTTTGCTTCTGCATTTTTTTCACTTCTTTGAGTAAACTTATTCTTTAACTAAAGTTTTTCTATAGACAAAAAAAAAAAAAGCAGAGGACGTGGTGAGGGGTGGAAAGGGGAGGAGGACCATAGGGTCCTGCTCCATTTTTAGTTACAGTAAAAAAAAAAAAAAAAGAGCCATCTATGAACCTGGAAGCCAACTCTCAGCAGCCACCAAATTTTCAAGTACTATGACGTACTTCCCAGCCTCCAGAAATGTAAGTAAATGTTAACAAGCTGCCCAGTGTATGGTATTTCGTTGTAAGGCCCCAGAGTGAGACAGATGCCTAGGCCAGGTTTCATTGCTCTAAAAAGCCCTAAGAGGAGAATCATAACAGGGACTCATGCAACAAGAGAGCAAAAGTGAAAGTCAAGTTGCTCAGTCGTGTCTGACTCTTTGCAACCCCATACATTATATCCCACCAGGCTTCTCCGTCCATAGGATTTTCCAGGCAAGAGTACTGGAGTGGGTTGCCATTTCCTTCTCCAGGGGATCTTCCCGACCCAGGGATCGAACCTGGGTCTCCTGCATTGCAGGCAGAGGCTTTACCCTCTGTGCCACCGTGAGCACTAAAAGAATGTGAAATGGAGTATGAGTAAGGTTCTGAAGGCCATGTAGACCACCATGACCAACTGAAGAAAAGAGGGCTGCAGCGGCCAATCACATTTACTTTCTTACTTTATTATTCATATATTTACTTATCACTTTCTGTTTTTTCTATTCCTTTCCCCTTCCATTGGAAAAGGTAATTAATTTTATTATTTAGTCCATAGGTTACAGAAATCAGTATGCAGGCCAAGAAGCAACAGTTAGAACCAGACATGGAACAAAGGACTGGTTCCAAACTGGGAAAGGAGTACGTCAAGGCTGTATATTGTCACCCTGCTTGTTTAACTTATATTCAGAGGACATCATGAGAAACACTGGGCTGGATGAAGCCTAAGCTGGAATCAAGATTGCCAGGAGAAATATCAGTAACCTCAGATATGCAGATGATACCATCATTATGACAGAAAGTGAAGAGGAACTAAATAGCCTCTTGATGAAAGTGAAAGAGGAGAGTTTTTAAAAATCTGGCTTAAAATTCAACATTCAAAAAATGAAGATCATGGCATCTAGTCCCATCACTTCATGGCAAATAGATGGGGAAACAATGGAAAAACAGTGACAGACTTTGTTTTCCTGGGCTCCAAAATCACTGCAGATGGTGACTGCAGCCATGAAAATAAAAGATGCTTACTCCTTGGAAGAAAAGCTATGACCAACCTGCTAAGTCGCTTCAGTCGTGTCTGACTCTGTGCGACCCCATAGACGGTAGCCCACCAGGCTGCCTCGTCCCTGGGATTCTCCAGGCAAGAACACTGGAGTGGGTTGCCATTTCCTTCTCCAATGCATAAAAGTGAAAAGTGAAAGAGAACTCGCTCAGTCATGTTTGACTCTTAGCGACCCCATGGACTGCAGCCCACCAGGCTCCTCTCCGTCCATGGGATTTTCCAGGCAAGATTACTGGAGTGGGGTGCCATTGCCTTCTCCATGACCAACCTAGACAGCATATTAAAAAGCAGAGACATTACTTTGCCAACAAAGTCCATCTAGTCAAAGCTGTGGTTTTTCCATAGTCATGTATGGATGTGAGAGTTGGACCACAAAGAAAGCTGAGTGCTGAAGGATTGACGCTTTTGAACCAGAGTACAAAAGTGTTGGAGAAGACTTTTGAGAGCCCCTTGGACTGCAAGGAGATCAAACCAGTAGTTCCTAAAGGAAATCAGTCCTGAATATTCATTGGAAGGACTGATGCTGAAGCTCGAATACTTTGGCCACCTGATGTGAAGAACTGAGTCATAGGAAAAGACCCTGATGCTGGAAAAGATTGAAGGCAGGAGGAGAAGGGGATGAAAGAGGATGAGATGGTTGGGTGGCATCACCAACTCGATGGACATGAGTTTGAGCAAGCTCCGGGAGTTGTTGATGGACAGGGAAGCCTGGCATACTGCAGTCCATGGGGTTGCAAAGAATTGGACACAACTGAACTAAACTGACTACAGGAATCAAGAAAGAATTCCAACCAGTGTATAGGAGTAATGAATATCATCCAACAAGACTTGGATCTTCCCTTTTGGCGAAAGAATGAAAACATTTTTATTTGTAAGAAAAATAGTTGCTTTATATATAAGAGAGAACATGCTGTCATTGTTATTTCATTGTTTAGAAGCTCAGTTTCGGGAAGAAGAGTGTTGAGGAGTCAAAGATGAGAATAGTGATGTATACTGTGTATTGTTTCTTTCAACATGTGCTTTAACCCCCATTCTGCTTGTCTCCTAAATTGTATAAAGAAGGAGGAGGGAGAAGAGAAGGAACTGGAGGAGGAGAGGAAGAAGAAGGAGAAAAAGAATGAAGAGGAAAAAGGATTTCTGGCATGGCTTTGATTTTCCTGATCACATACAGCTCTGCAAGACTTAGAAGCAGAAAGTTGCCAATTTGTGAGGAAGTGTGATACACACGGCTAGTGGATCTTACCTGCATATTAACAAAGGGATATGGTCCTCGGAGGCAACAACAGTGGTGGTTTCAGTGCCCAGACTCTGTCATAGATGCTGAGCTGTGTAAGATGATAGCAAAGAGATTTCTACCAGAACAATTCTGTGTCATGATTGGGCATTTCTTTTAGCTATTGTTTTCCCTGGTTTTGTAGCTATGAAATCAGTTTCCTGACCGTGAAGGAAATTCTTTAAACTACCTCCATCTATAAAGAATTAATAAATTCTTTCCTGTTTAAAGTAGCTAAAGTGGAGTCTATCAACTGCAGCTAAGAATCCTGACTGATATGTTATTCTGATACACCATCTCTACCAACAATCCCAATTTCTCATATATTGTTAAGGTTCTGGGCAAGTTCAAGTACAGCAGAATTTAGTAGGTACCTTCTTAGATTGTTGTTAAGGAATATTCCACCAATATCTATTACAGTAGCATGATTGGAGGACCAGCTAGTGCGACACCATTGGGCACAACTCAGAGTCAACTACTTGAGAAAGAGATCATACCTACTCATCTTTTTCATGCAGCCTCATAGCACTAGAATAATGCCCTGGACTAAACCTGAAAGCAGAGTGTTCAATGGAAGATGCTAGAATAGCTCCGAGCTTATACTAAAGCCAGCGAATGCAGGGCATTCACATTCTGCCTTTAGAAATTATTTCCACTGTAATTCAGAATACAACAAATACCATGTTTTTGCTGCCTCAAGTGCTCTATCTTAGAAGTGGAGTAGCAACACCTACTTCTTGATGGTGCCATGAATAATGATGATAATCATGAATAAATATTCAAAGGCATTTACTGTTGCAAAGAGTCAGACACGACTGAGCAACTTTCATGCATTGGATAAGGAAATGGCAACCCACTCCAGTGTTCTTGCCTGGAGAATCCCAGTGATGGGGGAGCCTGGTGGGCTGCCGTCTATGGGGTCACACAGAGTCGGACATGACTGAAGTGACTTAGCAGCAGCAGCAGCAGGTAGTTTTCTAAATATTTCATATGCATCAGCTCATTTAATTTTTACAACAACCTGCTAAGTTACATATATATATATATATATATATATATATATATGTTACATATATATAAGTAGGTATGGTGGTGGTGGTGGTGGCTTAGTCGCTAAGTTGTGTCCGACTCTTGAAACTCCATGGACTGTAGTCTGCCAGGCTCCTCTGCCCATGCGTTTCTCCAGGCAAGAATACTGGGGGGGTTTCCATTTTCTTCTCCAGGGAATCTTCCCTATCCAGGAATCAAACCCAGGTCTCCTGCATTGCATTTTGCAGATGAGGAAACTAAGTTCAAGATCACAGGTGTAAGAGTCTAGAATTTGAATCCAGGCAGTCTGGCCCTGGATTCTACACCTTTCACCACTCTGCTTTATTGTAAGTAAAATAAAAAGTTGTTAAATGATGTGCCAGAGGTGCAAAGAACAGAGAAATTCATTGAGAGTAGCATGAATAATATAACTTCTGATGGCTAGAAACTATTAGAACGACTTCAGATAATTTTGAATAGATTTTATGGTAAAGTATTTTTCCTTTTTGGCTTCCCTGGTGGCTCAGTGGTAAAGACTCTGCCTGACAATGTAAGGGACATTGATTCGATTCCTGGTCCAGAAAGATCCCACATGTCATGGAGCAACTGAGCTCATCACCACAACTACTGAGCCCTGTGCCGCAATGACCAAATTCCATGCGCCTAGAGCAACTAGAGAAGCCACGGCTGTGAGAAGCCTAGGAACCACAATGAAGAATAGCCCCTGCTCACCGCAACTAGAGAAAGACCCCATGCAGCAACGAATACCCAGCAATTCATAAGTAAATAAATGATTATAGAAAAGAGATTGAGCTTTAGATAGGAGGATAAAATATATATGTCTTGGTCAACAGTCAGCTCCTAAGCAGAGCAATCATATTTTCTTTCTTAAAATCTCCATCTTCCTGGTCCATAATGCCTGGCTGCTGCTGCTAAGTTGCTTCAGTCGTGTCTGATTCTGTGCGACCCCATAGACGGCAGCCCACCAGATTCCCCCGTCCCTGGGATTCTCCAGGCAAGAACGCTGGAGTGGGTTGCCATTTCCTTCTCCAATACATGAAAGTGAAAAGCGAAAGTGAAGTCGCTCAGTCATGTCCAATTCTTAGCAACCCCATGGACTGCAGCCTACCAGGCTCCTCCGTCCATGGATTTTCCAGGCAAGAGTACTGGAGTGGGGTGCCATTGCCTGAAACTTAATAGAAAACAATTTTTTTTCAACTGAATAAACATCAGTCACCTTGTAGCAATATGGTAAGGGAACTTATGGGTGTAAAATTTTAATAACACCTAAAATAAGTGAGATTTCAGGAAGTGAGTGGGGATTTGGGCCTTAAAGCCTGGCAAGAAATAAATAAGAAGAGAAAAGACAAGGTATCTTAGGTAAGGAAACAAAAGAAGTGAAATTGCAGGGATGGAAAGTCCAACATAATCCTAGCAGCCACCATGGTGTCCTGGGGGTTCTTCTGAAGCCTGAGCAAGCACCTGGTTATTTGGAAGACAATGTCCTAAGCTATTATTATAGGCACATTTGTTTTGCAAATGTTCTTTGGAAAAAATTCAAGCCAGTTTGAAGCAGGTGACTTTTCAAGCTCATTCACTTTCAGTGGTCCATTTTAGGCATTCATTTTCCGTGAAAGAGTGAGGATTGTGTCAAGAATGACTGCTGATGCACTGGTAAGAAAAGCACTGTTTGCTGTATTGTTTTCATTTTATAAAGACAGAATATCTAAAATATGCAAATAAAAAAGATGATTGTCCTGTAGTTATTCTCCCTTTCCCCAAAGCCATGAAGCCGCCAGGGAAGTAAATGACTTCAGGAATCCTGATGATTAAGCAGCAAGAGAAAATGACTGGTAGTGGGCGAATTTGGATGCTTGACAACTCAAATGTGGATTGGTTACATCAGTCACAGCTAAAACAGTGGACTGACTTCAGGAATAATCATGACTTGCCTTCTCAAAGATTTCTCTTCAAATCATCCTGTTAATGGGTCCTACTATTGCATTGCTGTCAGTTTAATCCATTAACAAATATTTGTGATTCCTCTGCAGGACTGAAAATACATGCTTTTAAATTAAATTTGGTGGGTGATTGGGGCTGAGCTTAGCATGAAGTTTGTGGAATGATTTTATTGCAGGAAGAGGACCCCTTCCAGGACCTGAGAGTGAGCTCTTGTTTAATCCTCTCAGTTGAATTGTCTGAAGAGACACACAGGCTGATAAAGACTTCATTGGGAAGAAGTGCCTGGGAGAAGAGAGAAGCAAGGCAAGGGGACCCAGGAGGACAGTTCTGCCATGTGGCTGGAAGTCTTGGGTTTTATGGTAATTGGGTTAGTTTCCAAATTGTCTCTGGCCAATCATTCTGACTCAGGGTCCTTCCTGGTGGCTTATCACTCAGCCAAGATGGATTCTAGTGAGGATTCTGGGAGATTGGAAGGACATTTGGACTAGAGTCTCTTCTCTGCTTTTGACCTTTCCTGAATTATTCTGGCTGGCAGTAGCTTGTTAGTTCTATGTTCCTTCCTAGGACCTCTGGTTGTAAGATAACTCTTACATGTGGTTACTACAGTGCCTGACCAGGGGGAGTGGTTTCAGTCACTGGCTCCCTTAACAATTTAAGTCTCACCCAGAGCCCTCCATGAAGCAGCCACTGGTCCTGCAGAAAATGCTCTTCCCCTTTTCCCAGGAGAGATTTGTATTGGTGTCTGCAAATATTGTCATATGTTCAGTCCTCTTTCCTGCCCGTTCCTTCTGCTTCCCTCCCTATGGCATCATGTTGGATCAGTTTCTTAAACCTGTGTGATATTGGTGTGCCATGAAGAATAATTTTGACTCTTTGTTGGTTCTTAAAGACTCTTCATTACTCCAACACTTCTACTCTAAAGTATTGCTGGCATTTTGCTATTTTAGTTTCCCCAAATTTTAATACCAGTGAGTCATGCCCTGTGGAATCTCCCTAGTCCCAGCCCCACCCAATTTTGACCTGTGTCCTTGACATTGAAGAAAGGCATACATTTTCAAGGTGAAATGACACAGTAGGATTGTTGCTTGCAACTGTAAACAGAGTATTGTCCAAACTGGGAATAATAATTCCTTTTGGCAAAATGAGGCATTTTCAGAATATGCAAATGTGTTTGTTTACAAGTGAAAACAGACTGTTACTCTTTTAGCAATTGCTTTATGTCTGATAATAACACTTGCATAGGTACTGACTCACAGGTAAATAGGATGCCCCAGAACATCCTACTTATTACAAAGGAACCTAATGAAGTGAAAAACCCATAAAATGAAAATCTGTTAGTTGCATAAAGCTTGACATGAAGAAAGATGATCAATTGTTCAACATCTCTACTAATGGTAAATCAAGTGAGAATTATGGTTAAAGCAAGTTTATCTTAGATTACATATCAGAAATAACTTTCCAACAATGAGGGTTGTTATGCTTGATATGACCTGTGGAATAGTGTAAGAGAAAGATTTATATATATTTGTGTAGTTTAATTATAATCTTCCACAAAGATTGAATGATTAATATGGGGCTTCCCAGGTGGCGCTAGTGGTAAAGAACCTGCCTGCTAATGCAAGAGACACAGGAGACATGGGTTCAATCCCTGAAATCAGGAAGACCCTCTGGAGAAGGGCATGGCAACCCACTCCAATATTCTTGCCTGGTGAATCCGTGGACAGAGGAGCCTGGTGGTCTATAGTCCATATGGTCGCAAAGAGTCAGACACTACTAAAGTGACTTAGCACTCACAAGCATGTGTCTAATTCCACACAGACACATACAAAAATTGAGGTGGTTTTTAAAGGAATATACAATAAAACAAGATATGAAAAGGAAAAGCTTAGACTGAAGGGAAAAAATTGATTATTTCTCCCACACATACCAAGAATGTTTTTGCTGAATTGCAATGTGGTGTAAAGCTATCTGTTTATACTGAGAGTCATTATTTAAAACAAACAAAGCTAAAAACCCAACAGCTCCTATAAAACTCATTATTGGATCAAATTTGAAAGTGCTGTCAAGATCATTGCTTACAGTAAATGTGGTTCCCAGGGAGACCTGGTAAGGATGGGAGATCTGACAAGTAGGGATTAGTAGAATGTTCAGTATGATCATAAAACAACATATTTTAAGTTAAACATACATGTCACACTACATGTTATAGAGACCCCAACTAGCTTTGGTTAGTTGGGTTGCTATGGCAGCAGGATAGCAACTGTCCTGAGCCCACCAGGTGACTGTAAACTAATGTCTGACAGCGTGCTCACCCATTAGTCAGGCTGTGACTGCAACTAGCCTACATAGATGGGCATCACTGCAGAGTGGAGACTACCATGGGCCGACAAGATGAATGAGAAGCTGGAAAAGCAGGCATGGAGAGTGGCCAGATCAGGGGAACCCCAGGGACTTAGCATTAGAAAAGACAGCACGGATAGCAGCAGTCTGGTTTGGCTCTGTCACTGCCATTGTGATAAACATGACGTATTCTTCCTCCCTGTGTCACTTGCTTCAGATTGCGAATCCTAGGAGGAATTATCTGACTGTCCAAATTAGAACATGAGCTCACTCCAGATTTTTCCTGAAGTAAATGCCATTCCTGTTTGGCTTGGGCAAAGCCCTTGAGGTTGCCCTTGACAACTCCCTCTTTCTCACCTCACATCCAGTGAATTAGCAGATCGTATAAGGTCTATTTTCTTTTTTTAAATTTATTTAGTAATTGAAAGATAATTGCTTTACAGAATTTTGTTGTTTTCTGTGAAATCTCAACATGAATCAACCATAGGTATACATATATCCCCTCCCTTTTGAAACTCCCTCCCGGCTCCCTCCCCATCCCATCCCTCTAGATTGATAAAGAGCCCCTGTTTGAGTTTCCTGAGCCACACAGCAAATTCCTATTGGCTATCTATATTACATATGGTAATATAAGTTTCCATGTCACCCTTTCCATACATCTCACCTTCTCCTCCCCTCTCCTCATGTCCATAAGCCTATTCTCTATGTCTGTTTTTCCATTGCTGCCCTGTAAATAAATTCTTCAGTACTATTTTTCTAGATTCCATATATGTGCATTAGAATACAATATTTATCTTTCTTGTTCTGACTCATTTCACTCTGCATAATAGGTTCTATGTTCATCCACTTCATCAGAACTGACTCAAATGAGTTCCTTTTTATGGCTGAGTAATATTCCATGGTGTATATGTACCACAACTTCTTTAGCCATTTATCTGTCGACAGACATCTAGGTTGCTTCCATGTTCTAGCTATTGCAAACAGTGCTTCTATGAACAATGGGATACACGTGTTTTTTCAATTTTGGTTTCCTCAAGATATATGCCTAGGAGTCATATGCTGGTTTTATTCCTAGTTTTTTAAGGAATCTCCATACCATCTTCCATAGTAACTATATCAATTTACATTTCCACCATCAATGCAACAATGTTCCCTTTTCTCCACACACTCTCCAACATTTACTGTTTGTAGACTTTTTGATGATGGTCATTCTGACCAGTGTGAGGTGATATCTCATTGTAGTTTTGATTTGCATTTCTCTAATAATGAGTGATGTTGAGAGTCTTTTCATGTGTTTGTTAGCCATCCATATGTCTTCTTTGGAGAAATGTTTGTTTAGGTCTTTTTCCTACTTATAGATTGGATTATTTGTTTATCTGGCATTGAGTTGTATGAGCTGCTTGTATATTGTAGAAATTCATCCTTTGTTATTGTTTCATTTGTTATTATTTTCTCCCACTCTGAGGGTTGTCTTTTCACCTTGCTTATAGCGTCCTTTGCTGTGCAAAAGCTTTTAAGTTTAATCAGGTCCCACTTGTTTACTTTTGTTTTTATTTTTGTTACTCTAGGAGGTGGGTCATAGAGGATCTTGCTTTGATTTACATCATCGAGTGTTCTGCCTATGTTTTCCTCTGTTTTATAGTTTCTGGTCTTACATTTAGGGCTTTAATCCATTTTGGTTTATCTTTGTGTATGATGTTAGGAAGTATTCTAACCTCATTTTTTTACATGTAGCTGTCCAATTTTCCCAGCAGCATTTATTGAAGAGGTTGTCTTTGTCCAATCATATATTCTTGCCTCCTTTGTCAAAAATAAGGTACCCATAGGTGCATGGGTTTATTTCTGGGCTTTCTATCTTGTTCCATTGGTCTATATTTCTGTTTTTGTGCCAGTACCATACTGTCTTGATGATTTGTACTATAATCAGTATACTGAAGACAGTATACTGTCTTCAGATTTGTAGTATAATCTGAAGTCAGGAAGGTTGATTCCTCAAGCTCCATTCTTCTTTCTCAAGACTGCTTTGGCTATCCAGGATCTTTTGTGTTTCCATACAAATTGTGAAATTTTTGTTCTAGTTCTTTGAAAAATGCCATTGGTAATTTGATAGAGATTGCACTGAATCTGTAGATTGTGTTTGATAGTATAGTCATTTTCACAATATTGATAGCTGAACCCAGGAACATGGAATATCTCTCCATCTGTTCATGTTGTCTTTTATTTCTTTCATCAGTGTCTTACAAATTTCTGTGTACATTATGTTCAATACTTGTTCTAAATTCAGGGCTTCCCTGGTGGTTCAGATGGTAAAGAATTTGCCTGCTATGCAGGAGACCTGGGTTCGATCCCTGGGTTGGGAAAATCCCCTGGAGAAGGAAATGGCTACCACTCCAGTATTCTTGCATGGGAAATCCCATGGACAGAGGAGCTTGGCAGGCTACAGTCCATGGAATCACAGAGTGTTGGACACAACTGAGAAACTTTCACTTTTTCTGAATTCAACCACTTCTCAACAGTTGGGGCAGTCAAGACTCTACATGCACTTATTGTTGACTCCATTGATAGTATGATTCTTGCTATCTTGGCCAATTAGATCACAAGCCCATTAAAACAACAACAACAACAACACTGAGGAAAGAGGTTGAACAACTCTGTTGGGATGGTTATCACCACAGTGGAAGATTTTAGCTTTCAGGATGCACATGGGCACAACTATACTTCTGCCCTGGGGCCAATTTTGTAAAGTTCATCTACTGTCATCTACCAAATCTTCATAAACCAATTTTCCAATCTCATTTTGCTGACTGTGTAGCCAGATTATTGGCCATGACAATGAAATAGTCTTAACTAGACATGTTCTTTTTGAAATTCTCTTTTCTATTGTCTGAGGGAATTACTCCTGGGACAGAAGATAAAGGTGTTAACATCTTCCCCAAAGCTAAAAAAGTGAAAAGATGCAAAAAGGGAACAATGAAAAAACCTGGAGGACAAGATCAAAAGGTCCACCATCTAAATAATGAGTACAAAAGAGAGATATTAGAAAAAACACAGAGTTGAGGAAACTGAAAGAAAGAATTAAAGAAAATGTCCTGAAAATTTAGGATAGGATCTCCACATTAAAAAGGCTGTTCGGTACAGGATACAGGATGCTTGGAGCTGGTGCACAGGGATGAGTCAGAGAGATGATGTGGGGTGGGAGGTGGGAGGGGGATTCGGGATTGGGAGCTAATATACACCCATGGTGGATTCATGTCAATGTATGGCAAAACCAATACGGTATTGTAAAGTAAAATAAAGTAAAATAAAATTTAAAAAAATAAAAATTAAAAAAAAAAAAAAACTGGTATCCATCATAATGGATAAAAAGACACAAATATTGTTGTGAACATTCAGAACATGGTGACCAAATAAAAGTTGTATGAGATAAAAAAAAAAAAAAATCAAAACCAATCACATACAAGTAACCAAGTATCAGAATGAATTTGTATTTTGCAACAGCAACTCTTGAAGAAAGAAATTAAGCATTGCCTTAAGAATTCTAAACAAAATTTATTTCCAAGCTAAAATTCTATCTCTCACCAAATTATCAACCAAGTAATAGGATAAAAGAAAATTTTCACACATTCAAAATCTAAAAGGAGGTATTTCAATACACCTTTTCTCAAGAAGGTACTAGAACATATGCCATACCCACACCAGACTTTAAAACAAAACAGGGAAAGACATGGGATTTATGATGACAGCTGAGGACCTGATGTGGAGAATTAGAACAGATCAGAGTAATATGATACAGGAGACATACATGTGAAAGGCTGTCATTCTCAAGATTCTTGTTAGCTTCAATTCTACCATCTTTTAAACCTGAGAATAGGGAGCCTGGACCCTCTTCTTGGCTTGCCTTGATATATGTTACTGAAGTTCCTGCTTTCCCCTCCAAGCCTTCCTGTGTGCCTGAGCTGACGACACTTGCTCCAGATGAATTCCAACTGATTAGATCAGTCCCAAGGAGGGTATCCTTCCTTTTGATTAACTCAAAGCTGACTGATTCTTGTGTACAGAATCTTTTCACAGCCAAGCCTCAATTAGTGTTTGATTGAGTAATAGGGAGGAGGAGTGTGTATCCCAGAGGAGTGTGTATCCCACAGAATGGTTATTGCCTCTGTTCTGCTGTCCACCTGTCCTGGGAGAATGTCACAATAAACTACCTTAACTGGGAAGAGACTAGAAATAGAGTAATTGGGACTGTAACTCATCCTAGCCAAGTTGAGACATCAAAAAGCATCACAGTATTACTATTCTCAATGAGTGATATATTTCACAATTTTAAAAATGAAAATTAAACTCAATTATTTCCTTTCTAGCAATAAAACAAAATTACTATGTAATCTGAAAAGATGTCACTAAAAATATCAATAGAAGCTGGCTTTCATTGCTATCATATTTCTTGCTGGGAAATTCAAAATAACAGTGGCAACATAACTTTAGAAAAATGTTCTGTTTTCATATTTGAATAAGATCATACCCAGTTGACAAAGGAGGTTTGAATAGGTCACCTTAAATTAATTCTTAATCCTAAAAATAGACTACTAAAAACCATTAAAAATGAGAAAACATATCACATTCAAATATTTTGAAAATAGTATTAGTACACTATGAAACAGTTATTTTACCAAAATGATTTGGGAAACATAACCTATATTTTACCACACAGTTCTGTCACCCTGAAATGCAGCTGAAATTTTTAGAAACCATTCCAATGTTGTAATCACTGCTATTGTATCATTATTTTAATAGTTTCAGTTAAGCTTGCTGTAGCACTGAGAACAGCATATTTACTAGTTGAATAGAGATGGTTCATAAATGAACAGTAACCAATTTGTGTTTGAGATAATATAGTTCTCTACAAAGAAGCATTAAGTGACCGTATACAAGAAGTGGGTATTATCCACATGGCTCTAAGTAGACCTAAGATAAATGGGTGAAAATATATGGGAAGAAAGACGTTAGTTCAGGGTAAAGAAAGCTTTATTGACAGTCACTTGGCAATAGAGTAGGCATTCTCTGAAGATTATGACTCTGTTCTTTACAGGGTCCAAGCCCCGAGGATGGCAGGCTTGCTGGGGTGATGGTGTCACAGTTAATGCTCTGGACTAGATTTCTAATTCAATGTAAATATCATGCATTTCACCTCTCCTACCTTACCACTGGGCCACTCACCTATCACTAACCACTCTATGAAGTAACCAAGTTGTTCCATCAACAGCACTCCTGAGGCAGGAAGGGGTGTCTGTCCACAGAATTCTTTGCTTCAACAGCACTTTTCTTTCTGCTCAGATTGATTCTATTTATGCTGGATTGACCCAATTTCTCAATTCTTGAGAATTCCACATTCTCAGACATATAAACTTTCACATCTTCTTTAGCATTTCTCCTACTCATTCTTGAGGAAATTCTCTCTTCCTCTTTTCATGTTTTCTGTGATTGAATCAAAAACTTGAATCACAAATGAATAAATGTAGCATTGGTGGAACACCAAAATCAAGAAAATGAGAGCCCTGGGTTTTGCATTGAAATTAGACACAATGACTCAGACAAGTCTTTAAAAAAATTTAAACAGTCATAAGTCAGCAACTATGATATTGAAATTATGGTATTGAAGTAAAGTCTAACACCAATTTTCTTTCATTCAAAAGGCATTGACTGGATATCTACTGTATGCTAGATAGCAGGTGTGCTAAGGATAGACAGTGGAATGATGCAGTGTTTTTCATAGGGTGGTGTGTGCATCTCTCAGAGTGAAAAATTCTCTCGAGGCTGAACCTGGGAGGGGCCAGAAACCTGAGTCTTTCTTGCTCTGTTTCTCTTGCTGTTTTTCACCAACAAAAATTATGGAAGAAAAATCTATCATCTCTTTTCAGTTAATCAAACAGTTGAGTGATTACCAGGTTCAAACATTTGTTCTTTATGGTTAAAACTGTGAGTATGATTTGGGATTTTTCTATTTGTGTTGTGAAACAGATAAGATTTTTGACAGAATGACAATGTAATCTAGGATATGGTGCCCCTTTGGCAGCACCGCTGTCTTGCTGTTTGGGAGGCAATGTGATCCAGAGAGATATGGACTTGAATGCAAGCTACATGGTGTTGTTCCTCTGAACAAATTTGTGACCTGAGAAAGGAGGACAAAAAGAATGCTGAAGGTGTTGTAAAGTTTAGAGATAATATGTGCATGATGGAATATAAATGACTAACAATCAGGATTTGCAATTTGCCCATCTTCCCAGCACTCTGACAATAAAAAGACAAAACTGGGAGATGCAGAGTCAAGGGAGGAAAGCAACAGACCCAGTAGGAAAAAATACCCCAGGACGCTGCACATGGAGGAGGAAATGTAATGGGTGGGAGGGGGGCATTTGAGGGGATGATATAACACAGAATGATAAGTAAATTGACAAGATGCTGAAAAGACACATGTGGATGAGAGAGAGGACTCTTGGGTAAGAAGTTGAAAGTTTCTTGGGAGTTTCAGGATCCAGAGAATAGCAGAGCATTTTAATAGGAATTTATGTGTTTTCTAAATAAGGATTTTAATAAGAAGATTTTAACAAGAATTTCTGTGTAACTTTTGAAAGTTTGAGTGAGCTGTGAAAGTAAAGAGTTTTCTTTGGACTGTATCTCTTTAAATTCAGGACCATGCAGGGAGTGGGCAATGATTGTCAAGGGGGCTGTCATTCTCAATTTTGAAACTAAGCTGGGACTGTACCTATAATTGACATAAAAATCATTGCTCTAAATATGTCAATATGCTTTTTCACCAGTAATGTTAAATGCTAAGCTTTCATATAAAAGGGATAAAGTGGAAGCAGCAATGATTCTTGAGTGTACTATTCCCACCAAGACCCAAATTGGAAGTAAAATTACATGCAAAACTGGAATATAATTTGAGACAAATGCAAGATTCCAAAGAAGTTTTTTGACATTAAATTGAGAAAGTCTACCCCCAAAATCCTTGCCAAATTATTACCTAGGAATTTCCATTTTAATAAAAAATTTAGGAGACTCTGAACTGCTTATGAATTTGAAGTCCTTTCTGCATGGGGACAGAGAGTTAGCCATGGATGTGGGGACCAGTACAATTGTGCATCTTTTCTCTGCTGGGGTACTTGATCCTGGTGGCTACTGATGCTCTAGAACTGACAATGCTCACGCGTGGCAATCAACTACCTGACCTCTTTATCCTCAAAAGTGGAAATGTGCTTAGGATATTCTGCTGAGAATGGGATAAAAGGGAGTGACTAATGGTTGGAACATGCCTCAGAAACACTGCAGGAATGGCCAGGTCAAAAGGTGGAGATAGTAGCCATTTAGGATTCAGGGACTTAAGTCATCTGAGTTAGAGGGCAGGAACTGGAGAAGTGTGCCAATTCACACCTGTGCACCAGTGAGTAGTGAGCCTCTGACTTTATAACAGAAGGAAAGGACAATCCACTCCAGTATTCTTGCCTGGGAAATCCCATGGACAGAGGAGTCTGGCAGGCTACAGCCCAGGGGGTCGCAAAGAGTTAGACATGACTGAGCAAATAACAACAACAGAATAAAAATTAGGGATTAATAAGTGAGAACAGATGTCTTTCCCTCTCTAAGGAGTCACTTAAATATTCTCCCTTGATCATTTCATGAAAGCTGGAGAGAAAAGGAAGCAAAATTTGCAGCCAGAAGGAAGCAAGATATCTGAAGACTTTTAGGTCTGAGATCCTGGGTAGAGGTGCACTATACCTTCACTCCTTGAGGACTGACTCTTCAGGGGACAATTTCAGTGACCCTCCCTCATCCAGGTGAGGGGACAAGACTGGAGCTCAGGTTGGAGACTACAGCCCCTATTAAATTTCACGTGTACCAAAGTGGGAACCAGGCAGGACCACTGGAAACATTTAGCTTCTTCCCACAACACTTCCCACATCCTATTAATCTGTGCGTGGCATGAATTCCAAAAGAAAAAGCTGGACCTGGTTCTCCTCTGCTTTGAGCTGATTAGAGGGACATGTGGTACTTCCTTCTCCATTTGGAAGATGCTTCAGGTAGCTCAGAGGTTAAAGCATCTGCCTGAAATGTGGGAGACCTGGGTTTGATCCTGGGGTTGGAAAGATCCCCTGAGGAAGGAAATGGCAAACCACTCCAGTATTCTTGCGTGGAGAATCCTGGTGGGCTACAGTCCATGGGGTCACAAAGAGTCAGACACTTCTGAGGGACTTCACTTTCACTTTCACTTTGGAAGATGAAGGCATGTGCTTTAGAAAATGTTCTTCTGGAATTGAGCTGCATGAGTTGCTTGTATATTTTTGAGATTAGTTGTTTGTCAGTTGCTTCATTTGCTATTGTTTTCTCCCATTCAGAGGGCTGTCTTTTTACCTTGCTTATAGTTTCCTTTGTTGTGCAGAAGCTTTTAATTTTAATTAGATCCCAACAATCACACTGCTGGGCATACACACCAAGGAAACCAGAATTGAAAGAGACACATGTACCCCAATGTTCATTGCAGCACTGTTTATAATAGCCAGGACATGGAAACAACCTAGATGTCCATCAGCAGATGAATGGATAAGAAAGCTGTGGTACATATACACAATGGAGTATTACTCAGCCATCAAAAAGAATTCATTTGAATCTGTTCTAATGAGATGGATGAAACTGGAACCTATTATACAGAGTGAAGTAAGCCAGAAAGAAAAACACCAATACAGTATACTGACACATATATATGGAATTTAGAAAGATGGCAATGATGACCCTGTATGCGAGACAGCAAAAGAGACACAGATGTAT
>SJYT01076141.1:0-13996 GCA_006410635.1 Cephalophus harveyi
ATGGACAGGGAGGCCTGGTGTGCTGCAATTCATGGGGTTGCAAAGAGTTGGACATGACTGAGTGACTGAACTGAACTGAACTGAACTAAATCCCTTCTCAGAGTTGTATAGGAGCCACAGGATCTTAGAGAGAAACTCAAAGAAGGTTTCTTAGTCCACGTTCATGACGCTGCTGGATCTCCAGATGTCATCTGGCTGGGGTTGATCATCCACTGTAGGGAGCTTCATCTGTAATGAATGTTTCTTGTTCTGCTTCCTACTGACATGATATAACTTTGTCATGAGTGTCAGCTAAAACATGGCAGTTGCCGTCTGATTCTTCAAAGCCACAAGCTGCTGTGAATTGCTGACCTTCAACACCCCATCAAAGGCCTTCAGGGTGGAGCTCAAGAATTCGACACTCCATGCTCTGGGAAAAATTGGCAGAACAGGACTTAAGATAGATATTTTCAGGAGAAGATTTTTATGAACCCAATTGTTGCATCTCCTCATATCTCCATAAGCATGAAAATTGTTAACGGAGACATTTGCCCCTTGTTACTAGCAGCAACCTTCATGAGATGAGCAGTGAACTTCTGCATAATATTTGCTTGATTATATGCACCCCTTTTCACCAAAATCACATATCTATGATATATCACTGACCTTTCCCCCTGTTTCTTTGGAACGGGGTTCTCAGTGCTATCTGAAAAGCTGTCTTCTAGGCTAGGCTATAGTCCTTATTTTGCTCCAAATAAAACTTTACTCACACCTCTCACATTATGTTTTTCTTTTCAGTCGACATTAGCATATGAGGCTTGACTAGCAGGCTTACTTCTTCTGTGTCAAACTCCTTTGCAGGAGACCCTGCTTGGATCCCCAAGGCTCCAGCACTCAGTGTGTGTGTGTGTGTGTGTGTGTGTGTGTGTGTGTGCTAGTCGTTCAGTCGTGGCCGACTCTTCGCAACCTCACGGACTATAGCCCACCAGACTTCTCTGTCCATGGAATTCTCCAGGCAAGAGTACTGGAGTGGATTGCCACTCCCTTCTCCAGAGGATCTCCCCGGCCCAGGGATCGAAGCCTGGTCTCCTGCATTACAGGCAGATTCTTTGCCATTTGAGCTACAGGAAAATCCTCCAGCACTCAGTGCCCATCTCTAGTCTCCTAGCACGCAGATCATTCCTTGTAAGAGATCTGATGTGGTTGCTTCAGTCCAGTATCCATCTCTGAAGAAGAATTTGCCATTCATATCCACTCCTATGGCATGAAATTGGCTCTAGTTGTCATTATCAAATAGGGAAGAGGTAGGTAGAGGAAGAAGAGGTTTTATAACAGAATAAAGAAGAAATGAAGAACAGGAAGAAACAATGGATGTCTGTGAGATTTCACCTCTTGATTCCGACAATATTGTGATTTGTAAAGAATAATATGGCCATTCAGATGACGAAAAGATATTTCTCAGATATATTTGGTCTTTGTCCACATCTGCAGTTCCTGGCTCACAGCTTTGAAATTTCCTTAGAGCCAAGACCACTGGGAGCATCTTTTGTTATAATATTTGGTCTCTTGTCCTCAGATCCTGGAATCACTTCAGAGCCATAAAGATGAAACGGGTGTCTTGTTATACATAACAACGTCCTTTCCATCACACCTTTTATGCTAATAAGATTACTTTTTCATCCAATTCTAGGGTGGGGCTGGTTGCCAGGAGAAGCTATCCTGAATAGAGGGTTGGAACTTTCAGTAGCCACCTAACCCCTGGTTTCTAGGGAAGGGAAGGAGGCTCCCAGATGGGGCTAGTGGTAAAGAACCCACTTGTTAATGCAGGAGACTTGAGAGTCAGGTTCGATCCCTGGGTCAGGAAGATCCCCTGGAGGAGGGCAGGGCAACCCACTCCAGTATTCTTGCCTGGAAAATCCCATGGACAGAGGGGCCTGGTGGGCTATAGTCCATGGGGTCACAAAGAATCAAGCATGACTGAAGTGACTTAGCATATATGCCAACTGTCAGTGACTTAATCCATCACCCCCGTGTAATGGAGCCTCCATGAAAACCGAAGGACAGGGTTCGGTGAACTTCCAGGTGGGTGAACATAGGGAGGTGACGGGAGGATTGTGCATGCAGAGAGGGTGTGAGAACCCTGAGCCCTTTCCCCAAGCCTTGCCCCGTGCATCTCTTCCATCTAGATTACCCTGAGTATATATCCTTTTATAGTACACTGGTAATCTCTTAAGTAAAAATGTTTCTCCAAGTTCTGTGAGCCACTCTAGCAAATCAGTCTAACCTGAGGAAGGGGTCATTGGAATCTCTGGTGTATAGCTGGTCAGTCCAAAGCATGGGTGACCTGGGACTGGCATGTGAAATTTGGGAGGAGGGCAGTCTTGTGGGCTTAGTTGCTGTCATATCTGACTCTTTGCAACCCCATGGACTGTAGCCCACCAGGCTCCTCTATCCATGGGATTTTCCAGGCAAGACTGGAGTGGGTTGCCATTTTCCTTCTCCAGGGAATCTTCTTGACCCAAGGATTAAACTTGAGTCTCCTGAACTGCAGACTGATTCTTTACTCGCTGAGCCATTGGAGAAGTCATCTGCAGAATCTGATGCTAGACACTGTCATAAGTGAGTGGAGTTTAAGGAACCCTACTGGTGCCTGAGAATTACTTGATGGTGTCGGAACCACTCCCCAACCTGTACACACACACTGGGATTGAAGGCAGAACCCTTTAACTACCAACATTCATAATACATACTTATATTCACAGTTTCAAATATGCTCCATAAGCATGTATATATGCTCCAAAAATGAGTCCAAATAAGGCTATATATATTTCCAGAAATGCATTCACCCTCTCCTAAGAGTCTCATCCAGTTACTGGTCCTGGATTCCTGGGTGATGCATTCTTCTTGGACATGTGCAGGTATATTTCCTAATCATGTAGCAACGTATTCCTAAATTATACATTTAGTCACCCCAACACAGCCAGGAAGCAGGATAGAGGATGACTATTAAAAATACACCCCTTTTGGAAATAAGAGAATGGAAAATGGCACATGTGGTCACTACATTTAGCATCTGTGGCCTATCTCTGGTAGAGCAGTGGGTTCTTGGTTGGGCAGCCTTGCCTCTCTGTGAGAAAGTCTCCCCCGACATCCTCTTCCATGGTTACATCTGAGAGCAGTGTTGGGGAGCATTTCTCTGGTGGATACCTGACAATATTTCTAAGGGATCCTAAATGTTTGCCTAAATATTTATTGAGTGAGTGCCTAAATAAATATCAGCACACGGTGGAACTTGTGAGAGTTATCTGCCTGAATTACTGGCTTGCGAAGTATCACTCCCACTTCTGAGTCACAGAAGTACCCCCCAGGGAAAACTACAATATTGCATTTTAAGGTTTTTTTGATTTAATAGATTCTTTAAAAACAAAAATGGGCTCAAAGAACTGTACTTGTTCTATGGATTGTCAAATATTCTTCTGTTTTTTTCAATATATGGAGTAACTCCACAGAATGCTCACTAAGATACTGGGGCTTGCCAGTTAAAACCCACATTGAAATGTTATAAAAAAGAACAGTTTACCATAATCACAGATACTGTACATAACACAGCAATTTGCTTCTTGAAAGCTAATTACAAAAGTTGTTTTAAATAATCAGGCCCTTATTCAGCAGCTCAAGGATGAGAACAGCTGTATAAATACCATCCCAGCAACGGCAAGAGAGGAGGATGGGAAAAAATAGGTTAGTTAAGAGTTCAAGCAGAGTTAAAAAAAACAAAAAAAACAAAACACAAGTTCTCTTAGATCTGTAAAGTAACTATAAAGGACATTCAAGGATATAATGTTCCAGGTTTTTGATATAATACAAAGACACTTTTGACATGACAATGGATTGTATTAGAATTATAAAGCCGAGTGTCTATTTCACTGTTGTTGTTCAGTTGCTAATTATGTCTGACTCTTTGTGACCCCAAGGACAGCAGCACACCAGGCTCCCCTGTCCTTCACTATCTCAGATTCACATCCCTTGAGTCAGTGATGCCATCCAACATCTCATCCTCTGCTGCCCCCTTCTCCTTTTGCTTTCTGTCTTTCCCAACATCAGATATTAATTGCATCCAAACTTCCTGGAGCTCTTCCATTCTTGCCTTACATTTGTGTAGCATGTTGATTCATGTTAATTTTCTCTAGAAAAAGGATGGAAAAGATATACCAACACAACATACAAAGGCCAACAATCTCACTCAATGGAATAACTTGACACGTATAATATCATGTTAGTAAACCTGCTCTCTTTTGCATGGCCATTTGTAAGAATAAGGTGGGCTGACCCACAAGAAGTGAGGCTTTGTTCCAGGGGCATGATTGTGCATACCTGAGAAAAGCCAGTTTCTTAACTGAGTAATCAGCTGTATTCCCAGAGTATAATTTAATCACTCTATCATACCATGAGATAAGGCCCAGTGGCATTGTCCCCAAAAGGAATAACCATAATTTCACAAATTAGTGGAGTCCTGACAACCCAGAACTTGTGCCTTCAATGATTAAATGCAACAGCAGCATGACCATTTCATCAGGGCAAGCTCTTCAAGCCACCAGATTGCTAGTCATAGGTTTCAAATATAGAGTAAGAATCACTTGATTTATAGCCTCTTTGGCGAACGATAAAGCCAGTTCCTACATTTAACAATAAGTGCTTCTATTGTTCAAGGAAATTTATTTTTTCCAAAAGAGAAAGTTATTTGGGCAACAGAAAAATAAGGTTATTTGCTGAGTTAAAAGAGCCCAGTGGAGTTATAAATATATATGCACACTGCATAGATAATCTCTACTGAGCTTCATTTCTTTAAACTTCTTGATGGTCTCTCTACACTCATAATAAATCCTGGCCAAGCCTAATTAAATTGGGGTTCAGGATCACTAGTGTTTTATCTTTTACGGAACTTTTAACAGCCTCTTCATTATTCACTAGAGTGGGTGGAATACACATATAAATAGCAGAGAATAATGCAATATTTATTATCTTTTCTCTGATACACTACTTTACACAGTTAGCAGCTTTTTAAACCTCAAAACTAGAGTTTTCAGTATTTAGTACCACATTGAGTAAACACAGGGTATCATGAGTATTTATGGGTAAATTAATTAAATAAATATTCTGAAGCATTTGAACATATATTTTAAATAAAACATGGTATTCTGGTCTACAATGTTTTAAAAAGATCTATGGGGTTATATACAGACTTATCACAGCACAAGAATTAAGTATATACTTTTTTAAAGAAAGCAAGGCTTAAACATATCAAATGATTCAAAAGATACTACAAATCTTTTATTTACTAATTCAGTGCTAAGCATATATGTAACATATGTCTTATATGTCTGATTCTTTTCAACTTCTCTACAATATTTGGTAACTACTTCACTTAGCTATATTCAGTTCAGTTCAGTCGCTCAGTCGTGTCCGACTCTTTGCGACCCCATGAATCACAGCACGCCAGGCCTCCCTGTCCATCACCATCTCTCGGAGTTCACTCAGACTCACGTCCATCGAGTCCGTGATGCCATCCAGCCATCTCATCCTCAGTCGTCCCCTTCTCCTCCTGCCCCCAATCCCTCCCAGCATCAGAGTCTTTTCCAATGAGTCAACTCTTTGCATGAAGTGGCCAAAGTACTGGAGTTTCAGCTTTAGCATCATTCCTTCCAAAGAAATCCCAGGGTTGATCTCCTTCAGAATGGACTGGTTGGATCTCCTTGCAGTCCAAGGGACTCTCAAGTGTCTTCTCCAACACCACAGTTCAAAAGCATCAATTCTTTGGCCCTCAGCTTTCTTCACAGTCCAACTTAGCTATATGTTTACCAAGAAATGATCCCATTTGTTTAGAAGAATTTATGGAAATGACTCTCCCTAATTATATTCCCAGGGGGTGGTAGCTTTTCACTTCCCATCTTCCCAGGTGGCGGTAGTGGTAAAGAATCTGCCTGGCAGTGCATGAGACATAAGAAACATGTGTTCGATCCCTGGGTCAGAAAGATTCCTTGGAGGAGGGCATGGCAACCCACTTCAGTATTCTTGCTTGGAGAATTCCACTGACAGAGGAGCCTGGCAGGATATGGTTCATGGAGTTACATACAGCTGGACACAACTGAGAGACTAACACACACACAATTATTAAATGTATGATTAAATAATGAAAAAGCATATTAACGAATCAATTTCCTGTTTTTTTTTTTGGAAATGGTTTCCTTTGTTGGTTTCCATGGCAGTATATTTTTAGTCAATTAATAAATATAGGATCTATTAGATGTCTTCTATTTTGACATCTAATATAGAATATCTGGTTGGTATCACAAATGTAACAGAGAACAAGAAAAAAGTGGTCCTTTAAGGAGCTTCATCTTTGAGGGAAATGCAAATATTAACAAATAAAAAATGGTATAATAAGTGCTTTATTGACTATGTCAAAGCCTTTGACTGTGTGGATCACAATAAACTGTGGAAAATTCTAAAAGAGATAGGAATACCAGATCACCTGACCTGCCTCTTGAGAAACCTATATGCAGGTCAGGAAGCAACAGTTAGAACTGGACATGGAACCACAGACTGGTTCCAAATAGGAAAAGGAGTATGCCAAGGCTGTATATTGTCACCCTGCTTATTTAACTTATATGCAGAGAACATCATGAGAAACACTGGGCTTGAAGAAATGCAAGCTGGAATCAAGATTGTCAGGAGAAATACCAATAACCTCAGATGTGCAGATCACACCACCCTTATGGCAGAAAGTGAAGAGGAACTAAAAAGCCTCTTGAGGAGAGTGAAAAAGTTGGCTTAAGGCTGAACATTCAGAAAACAAAGATCATGGCATCTGGTCCCATTACTTCATGGGAAATAGATGGGGAAACAGTGGAAGCAGTGTCAGACTTTATTTTGGGGGGGCTCCAAAATCACTGCAGATGGTGATTGCAGCCATGAAATTAAAAGGCGCTTACTCCTTGAAAAGAAAGTTATGACCAACCTAGATAGCATATTGAAAAGCAGAGACATTACATTGCCAACAAAGGTCCATCTAGTCAAGGCTGTTTTTCCAGTGGTCATGTATGGATATGAGAGTTGGACTGTGAAGAAAGCTGAGCACTGAAGAATTGATGCTTTTGAAGTGTGGTGTTGGAGAAGACTCTTGAGAGTCCCTTGGACTGCAAGGAGATCCAACAGTCCATTCTAAAGGAGATTAGTCCTGCGTGTTCATTGAAAGGACTGATGCTGAAGCTGAAACTCCAGCACTTTGGCCACCTCATTCGAAGAGTTGACTCATTGGAAAAGACTCTGATGCTGGGAGGGATTGGGGGCAGGAGGAGAACGGGATGACAGAGGATGAGATGCCTGGATGGTATCACTGACTCGATGGACATGAGTTTGAGTGAACTCTGGGAGTTGGAGATGGACAGGGAGGCCTGGTGATGGACAGGGAACCCCTGCGATTCATGGGGTCACAAAGAGTCGCACACGAAAGAGGGACTGAACTGAACTGAAGTGCCATAAAAATGGAAATATGGAGTGCAAGAAAATTTACTATAGGAAATTATATACAAAATCTGGGATCTGAAAAAGGCTTTCCTAAGGGAATAAGATCTTAACTAAGGCTTGAAAAATTAGGAAGAGTTAGTCAAATAAAATATGGGAAGGAGACAGGAAACAAGGGAATAAATTTGGAGAGGAGAGATTTTTGAAGGATTCAACTTGATCTATTTTTTCAGTCATTCTTTCTCATTCTGTTATAGCCTCCTAACCATGGATTATCAAAATCTTTTGTCTCTTGGTAAAAGAATTCATACTCATGACTGAATCCATACTTCAGTTAACACTTGCAAGTTGATGACTATCAAATATGCAATCTCAGTTTTGATGTACTGTGCTTAGAGCAATGGAAAATACAAAAGATACATAAGTCTATACTGTAGAATTTAAAATTATTTGGCTGGGAAGAAAAACCTCGACAGAGGGCAAAAATCTTAGCTAGAGTGACAGATAAATAGATTGAGAGAAAGAGTTGGGAGAAAGAGTGGGTTTTAATTGGAAGCCACAAATCCAACTCAACTTGCTGGGGTCCAGCCCTGGTGGATCCAGGGTGATTCAAAGGTGGGGATGGAGTCGGCGTCCTTGGAAAACTACATATTTAATTACAGATATATAGAGAGATTAGAAACGGAGAGTGTAATAGGAAAATTAGTGGAGAAAAAGAGGCTGAATAACTTGGTTTATGTGGAATAGCATCCATGCTCCAGATGGGAATTCAGCCAGAAAAATGGGGAGCAAGAAAGAAACGACATGGGGAAATCAGTCTTTCCAGAAACTGATCCCATTTCTTTATTTTTTAGGTTTGCTTATATACCTTTTGTTACACATAGGGATGAATACAGAGTCACGGGGTCAGCAGTCCTGACCTTTATCAAAATCAGGTGCTTTACATAAAAAAAAGGTCTTAGGGGTTTTACATCATCTTCTGGCCATGAGGCCTGCTGACATTTTATGATCCTTTCTTTCTGATAACCAAAAAACTTATTTTTTCCAAGCGTGTTTTTTCTTAAACCAGGCACCACCCTCCAAATAAAGTTGCATTCCTATAGGGTGAGGGTGTAGTGAGTTACAATCAAGAAAGGAATTTATTTAACCCAAGGTTAACATGATCAATCTTAAAGGTTAATACTTACTTATTTCTCCTATATGCTAGTTATATTCATTATAAGAGCAGGGAATATGGAGATTTAGCAGCAAACATCAGCCCAAAAAATGAAAATCCTTTCACCAATATTTCCCTTAAGATCTATTTAGTCTTAAGATAGTGATAAAGTTACATTTTTACATAGCAAGGACACAGTGATTTATAACAAAGTACAGTGATCTATTACAAAAGAGAAAATTCATTAACTCAAAAAGTCTAGTATTGCTAACCTTAAAAACTACTATATTTCCTTTTCTATATTCCAAATACATTGATTGATATATTCCCAGGTGCCTAAGGATATGGAGGCCTGGCGGCAATCATTGACTCAATGAGAAAAGCCCTATGCTAATTAAGTCTCTCAAAATACTCCAAAACTCTCTGTGCTGTTTATGGTTGAGAGGTAGTAAACAATCATGAGCAAAGTAGTGGCAGGAGTATGGATAATCCTATCACACAAGCTAGTTTGCCAGCAGAGAGGTTTGACCTGAGACACCCTTGTCCCACCCAGGGCAGGGAATTAGCAGCAATTATTGGCACAACAAATGAAAAACCCTTCACCAATATAATTCCTAACCATCTCACTATACTAATAATTTCTAACTTCCCAAAAGAATTTGCCTTTAGTAAGTCCAAAACATCTCATGCCTGTCATGGTTGGGAGGCTGTAAACAATCACATGTGGCTGGACGAACCTGTACAGGCAGGCTAGATAACCTTCAGAGTTCATAAGTTGAAACACTCTTGTGACGCCCAGGAATTTTTATTACCTTGGAGCTGCAAGTTAACTCCTTCTCTGAGAGAAATGGCTATGGGGGAGAGCCCCCCGTAAAGTCAGAGATGTAGGTGAGAGCATAAAACAGACTCTGGTTTTGGGGTTAGATGCTCGGAAACAGAGGGTTTCCTGAGGCTTGATCACGCCTTTGCGTATGGCAAGCTACCTTCCTCATGACCTTTGCCATGGGCGGACCAAATCAAAACAAAAATTCCAGCTCCCTCCCCCCAAACTGAAAACATCAGAAACAAAAAAATACACTCCAAGAACTCTCTAAATGTTAGCTTTTGGAACTGTCCAATAGGGCGGGAGCAACTTTTCCAAGAGCTCTCAGGAACTGCTAGCACTAGGACCCTGAGGCAAGCAGGCCTCTGCCACCTCTGCTGCTTGCTGCCTGTTGGCCTTATCTCACTTTATAAACCACCTTGCTCCAGTTGGTGGGACACATGGAAATGGAGAGCTCCCGAGTCAAATTTCAAGTCTTCAGTTGCAAATGGAGACTTATTTTGACTCTCTGGATGTCAAAATCCAAACCCCTAGAAAAAGCACTGGTGGCAAAGCTTGAGCCAAGGGTACAGTTAACTGTGATCAAGGAGGTCTCATGTAAGATAAGAACCAGACAGCTCCTTTGCTACCAGCATAGTTGGGTGGAGTTAATGAGCCAACAATACTAGAGGAGTATGCTAAAAAGCAGTATCATAGTGATCCACTGTGATTTCTGAATCTTACTTATTCAAGAATCAATTATGACATGTCTGTAAAAACATATTTTTAAAGACAATGCAATCTTAGTACAGGTTATCATCAAACTGTGAGTTCCTAAAAGCCTGGAGAGAATGCCTAATGCAGTGTTTTGCACAGAGTAGATGCTCAATAAATGTCTCCTGAATTAAGTTGCTTTATGTAGCCATCTGAATAAGATGCTGGCAAAACTGATCAGACAGACATGGTGAACTCTTGGACCTTAAACTATGAAAAGGATAGTATTGCTAAAGCTAAATGAATAAAACTGAGAGAAAAAATACTGCATAGTGGAAAAATGTTCAGTTCAGCTCAGTCACTCAGTCATGTCCGACTCTTTGTGACCCCATGGATTGCAGCATGCCAGGCCTCCCTGTCTATCACCCACTCCCAGAGTTTACGCAATCTCATGTCCACCAAGTTGGTGATGCCATCCAGCCATCTCATCCTCTGTCACCCCCTTCTCCTCCTGCCTTCAATCTTTCCTAGCATCATGGTCTTTTCCAACAAGTCAGTTCTTCACATCAGGTGGCCAAAGTATTGGAGTTGCAGCTTCAACATCAATTCTTCCAATGAATATTCAGGACTAATTTCTTTTACGGTGGACTGGTTGGATCTCCTTGCTGTCCAAGGGACTCTCATGAGTCTTCTCCAACACCACAGTTCAAAAGCATCAATTTTTCGGCATTCAGCTTTCTTTATAGTCCAACTCTCACATCCATACATAACTCCTGGAAAAACCATAGCTTTGACTAGACAGACCTTTGTTGACAAAGTAATGTCTCTGCTTTTTAATAAACTGTCTTCAGTTCAGTTCAGTTGCTCAGTTGTATCCGACTCTTTGCGAACCCATGAATTGCAGCACGCCAGGCCTCCCTGTCCATCACCAACTCCCGGAGTTCACTCAGACTCATGTCCATTGCGTCAGTGATGCCATCCAGCCATCTCATCCTCTGTTGTACCCTTCTCCTCCTGCTTCCAATCCCCCCCAGCATCAGAGTCTTTTCCAATGAGTCAACTCTTCGCATGAGGTGGCCAAAGTACTGGAGTTTCAGCTTCAGCATCATTCCCTCCAAAGAAAACCCATAGCTGATCTCCTTCAGAATGGACGTGGTCATAATTTTTCTTCCAAGGAGCAAGCGTCTTTTAATTTCATTGCTGCAGTCACCATCTGCAGTGATTTTGGAGCCCCCCAAAATAAAGTTTGTCACTGTTTACACTGTTTCCCCATCTATTTTCCATGAAGTAATGGGACCAAATGCTATGATCTTAGCTTTCTGAATGTTGAGTTCTAAGCCAACTTTTTCACTCTCCTCTTTCACTTTCATCAAGAGGCTCATAAGTTCTTTGCTTTCTGCCATAAGGGTTGTGTCATCTGTATATCTGAGGTTATTGATATTTCTTCCAGCAATCTTGATTCCAGCTGGTGCTTCCTCCAGCCCGGCATTTCATATGATGTACTCTGCATAGAAGTTAAATAAGCATGGTGACAATATACAGCCTTGGTATACTCCTTCCCCGATTTGGAACCAGTCTGTTTCATGTAAAGTGCTAACTGTTGCTTCTTGACCTGCATACAGATTTCTTTGGAGGCAGGTCAGGTGGTCTGGTATTCCCATGTCTTTCAGAATTTTCCACAGTTTGTTGTGATCCACACAGTCAAAGGCTTTGGCATAGTCAATAAAGCAGAAGTAGATTATTTTCTGGAACTCTTCTGCTTTCTCAATAATCCAACAGATGTTGGCAATTTGATCTCTGGTTCCTCTGCCTTTTCTAAATACAACTTGAACATCTGGAAGTTCTCCATGCAGGTACTGTTGAAGCCTGGCTTGGAGAATTTTGAGCATTAGTTTGCTAGTGTGTGAGACGAGTACAATTGTGAGGTAGTTTGAGTATTATTTGGCATTGCCTTTCTTTGGGATTGGAATGAAACTGACCTTTTCCAGTCCTGTGGCCACTGCTGAGTTTTTCCAAATTTGGTGGCATATTGAGTTGCAGCACTTTCATAGCATCATCTTTCAGGATTTGAAATAGCTCAATTGGAATTCCATCACCTCCACTAGCTTTGTTTGTAGTGATGCTTTCTAAGGTCCACTTGACTTCACATTTCAGGATGTCTGGCTCTAGGTGGGTGATCACACCATCATGATTATGTGGGTCATGAAGATCTTTTTTGTACAGTTCTTCTGTGTATTCTTGCCACCTCTTCTTAATATCTTCTGCTTCTGCTAAGTCCATACCATTTCTGTTCTTTATTGTGCCCATCTTTGTATGAAAAGTTCCCTTGGTATCTCTAATTTTCTTGAAGAGATCTCTAGTCTTTCCCATTCTATTGTTTTTCTCTATTTCTTTGCATTGATCACTGAGGAAGACTTTCTTATCAGAAAGAGGACTTGTTTTAGTATTTGTACCATAGACTTTCTCTTTGGTTGTTGTTTGGCAAATGTCTCAATTGTTCTTAGCCTCATATTTATCATCTTTGATATTAAGAAAATTATCTATGTCTCTATGCTTGTAAAAACTTAAGCGAGAGCTCTTTGTAAGTGGGAAGAAGCTTCATAGATTTGTAAGATATTCATATTAGCATGGCATAGGGAATGAGTGGCAACACCTTGACCCAACCCTTCTCATCAGAAGGTTCCTCTTCAGAGCTAGAAAACAGCCATTGAAACTAATGTTTGTGTTCTTTAAAAATAATTTTTATATTTATTTATTTTTGGCTGTGTTGGTTCTTCATTGCTATGTGGGCTTTTCTCAAATTGCAGCACGTAGGGGCTCCTCTCCAGTTGCCGTGTGCAAGGTTCTCATAGGGGTGGCTTCTCTTGTTGTAGAGCATGGACTCTAGGGCACAAGCTCAGTAGTCTGGCACATAGTCTTAGTTGCTCTACAGCATATGGGATGATCATATGCTGTATGATCAGGGATTGCCAGATCAGGGATTGAACCTGCGTCTCCTCCATTGACAGGCAGATTCTTTAACACTTAGCCACCAGGGAAGCCCTGTTGTTCTTCTAAAATAATTCAAATAGGCTACTAGTTCAGCACAGTCAGTTAAGTCACTCAGTCAAGTCAGACTCTTTGCAACCCCATGGACTGCAGCACGCCAGGCCTCTCTGTCCATCACCAACTCTCAGAGCTTGCTCAAACTCATGTCCATTGAGTCGGTGATGCCATCCGACCATCTCATCCTCTGAGGTCCCCTTCTCCTCCCACCTTCAATCTTTCCCAGCATCAGGGTCTTTTCCAATGAGTCAGTTCTTCTCACTAGGTGGGCAAAGTATTGGAGCACATAGTTCAGCACAGTTAAAATCAAATCTCAAGCAAAAGAAAACCATTTGGCTCAAAGAATATGGCAATCCCATACTAACTGAGAAGTATTTTCTTTCTTAATATGGAATTAAACTCAAAATCCTCCAAGCCAGGCTTCAGCAATATGTGAACCGTGAAGTCCCTGATGTTCAAGCTGGCTTTAGAAAAGGCAGAGGAACCAGAGATCAAATTGCCAACATCTGCTGGATCATGGAAAAAGCAAGAGAGTTCCAGAAAAACATCTATTTCTGCTTTATTGACTATGCCAAAGCCTTTGACTATGTGGATCACAATAAACTGTGGAAAATTCTGAAAGAGATGGGAATACCAGAGCACCTGACCTGCCTCTTGAGAAATCTGTATGCAGGTCAGGAAGCAACAGTTAGAACTGGACATGGAACAACAGACTGGTTCCAAATAGGAAAAGGAGTACGTCAAGGCTGTATATTGTCACCCTGCTTATTTAACTT
>SJYT01076141.1:17490-59889 GCA_006410635.1 Cephalophus harveyi
AGCATATTCAAAAGCAGAGACATTACTTTGCCGACTAAGGTCCATCTTGTCAAGGCTATGGTTTTTCCTGTGGTCATGTATGGATGTGAGAGTTGGACTGTGAAGGCTGAGCGCCAAAGAATTGATGCTTTTGAAGTGTGGTGTTGGAGAAGACTCTTGAGAGTCCCTTGGACTGCAAGGAGATCCAACCATCCATTCTGAAGATCAACCCTGGGATTTCTTTGGAAGGAATGATGCTAAAGCTGAAACTCCAGTACTTTGGCCACCTCATGCAAAGAGTAGACTCATTGGAAAAGACTTTGATGCTGGGAGGTATTGGGGGCAGGAGAAGAAGGGGACGGCCAAGGATGAGATGGCTGGATGGCATCACTGACTCGATGGACTTGAGTCTGAGTGAACTCTGAGAGTTGGTGATGGACAGGGAGGCCTGGCGTGCTGCGATTCATGGGGTCGCAAAGAGTCGGACACGACTGAGCAACTGAACTGAACTGAACTGAACTGTGCTTACTTTAAGGATGACTTGATAAAAATTAAAGAATTGGGAGACCTAAGGCAATGGCACCACACTCCAGTACTCCTGCCTGGAAAAATCCCATGGACAGAGCAGCCTGGAAGGCTGCAGTCCATGGGGTCACTGAGGGTCGGACACGACTGAGCAACTTCAGTTTCACTTTTCACTTTCATGCATTGGAGAATGCCGGAGTCCAGCCCCAGTGGATCCAGGGTAATTTGAAGGGGAGACAGAATTGGCATCCTAGGAAAAAACTATTTAATTACAGATATAAAGAGAGATTAGAAAAGAATAGTGTAGTAGGAAGATTAGTGGAGAAAAAGAGGCTGAATAACTTGGTTTATGTGGAATACCAGTCACCACCTACATAGGCCACAGGCGTCTTTCTGTTTTCTCGAAGGAGAGGAGGCACTGAGGCCTCCCCGGTCCGATCTTAGAAGCCCAGGCAAAATTACAGGCTTGGTGAATACCCATGTTCCAGATGGGAATTCAGCCAGAAGGGGAAAAAACAACATGGGGGAATCAGTCTTTCCAGAAACGGATCCATTTTCTTTATCTTCAGGTTTGCTTACTTTTTGTTATACATAGGGATGAATACAGAGTCACTCAGGGTCAGCAGACCTGACCCTTATCAAAATCAGTTGCTTCATATAAAATTATACAAAGGTCTTAGGGGTTTTACATTATTCTCTGGCCATGAGGCCTGCTGACATTTTATGGCCCTTTCTAATAACGGTCAGTCAACCAGAAAACTTATTTTTTCCAGGGGTGCTTTTTTCTTAAACCAGGCACCACCCTCCAAATAAAGTTACATTCCTATAGAGTGAGGGTGTAGTGGGTTACAGTCAAGAAAGGAATTTACTTAGCCTAAGGTTTAATATGATTAATCTTAAAGGTTAATACTTATTTTTCCTATATGATAGTTATATTCATTATAAGGGCAGGGAATATGGAAATTTAGCAGCAAATATTGGCTCAACAAATGAAAAACCCTTCACCAATATAATTTCTAATCAACCCACTTATACTGTACTAATAATTTTGCAACTTCTCAAAAGAATCTGTATTTAGAAAGTTTAAATCATCTTGTGCCTCTCACGGTTGGGAGGCTGTAAACAATCACATGTGGCTGGACAAACCTGCTCAGGCAGGCTAGAGAAACTTCAGAGGAGTTTGTAAGTTGAAACACTCTTGTCAAGCCCAGGAANACTTCTCAAAAGAATCTGTATTTAGAAAGTTTAAATCATCTTGTGCCTCTCACGGTTGGGAGGCTGTAAACAATCACATGTGGCTGGACAAACCTGCTCAGGCAGGCTAGAGAAACTTCAGAGGAGTTTGTAAGTTGAAACACTCTTGTCAAGCCCAGGAATTTTTATTAACTGGAGCTGCAAGTTAACTCCTTCTCCGAGAGAAATGGTGATGGGTGAATGCCCCCCGTAAAGTCAAAGGTGTAGGTGAGAGCATAAAACAGTAAAGTAGGCAGACTCTGGTTTTGGGGGTAGATGCTCAGGAACAGGGGGATTCCTGAGGCTCAATCCTGCCTTTGCGTATGCCGAAGCCTCCTTCCTCATGACCTTTGCCATGGGCAGAGTTCCTCACGGTGGCTCCCAGCAGGAGAAGGAAATGGCAACCCACTCCAGTGTTCTTGCCTGGAGAATCCCAGGAATGGGGGAGCCTGGTGGGCTGCCATCTCTGGGGTGACACAGAGCTGGACACGACTGAAGCGACTTAGCAGCAGCAGTAGCAGAGTTCACATTGGTAAGAATATAGAAAAGAAGCTCAAACCAGAGGATCCCAAACCTACTTTACAACAGTGTTTGAGGCCATTCTCACTCCACCTATATAAAGATAATGGGGGCTATTGTCCATCTGGCGGAAGCCTTCTGATGAGACCACAAGCCTGTTGATCTACACTGGGATGTGATATTGGGTCAAGGGAAGAATGGTCTGTAAGAAGAGCTTTCCTGCTACAGGATGAGGTAGTCATTCCCCAAGGGAAAAGAATTGGAAATTCAAATTTAAAAAACTTAAGGGACCACTTGGTAAATGAGACATAATCCTAAGGGTGGTGGAAGATGGACATTTTGGATCAGATCATTTATATTTTAACTAACCTTACTTTAGAGTTAGGGCTTCCCTGGTGGCTCAGACAGTAGAGAATCTGCCTGCATAGCAGGAGACATGGGTTTGACCCTTTGGTTGGGAAGATTCCCTGGAGAAGAGAATGGCTACTCACTCAAGGGTTCTTGCCTGGAGAATTCCATGGACAGAGGAGTCTGGCAGCCTACTGTCCATGGGTTCACAAAGAGTCGGACACGACTGAGCAACTAACACTTTCATTTTCTTCACTTTACATTTACAAGAAGTCAAAGAACTTTAACCTTTTTTTTGAATGTGTACTTTTTTCTTCCTAACTGTAATACTCTTTTGAGACTGTCTTAACTCTTTAGCAGAGCAATTCATGTATATCCTTATTTTTTTCTTTTAAATTTTTTATTTTGTATTGGGATATAATTTCATGTATATACTTAAAATTAATGTTCCATCAGTAGACAATGTTATGGCCATACTGAAACTAACACAACATTGTAAATCAAATACACTCCAATAAAATTTTTTATAAAGTGTAGGTATATTATTATTGGTTATACGAGGTCCAGAGGTTGAATAAGCCTTCATCTAACTTCTAAAAGAAAAGTAAAAATGTGTTCATTTATCAGTGTCAGATACTGCATGTAAATTATCTTGAATCCTCATGGCAATTCTGAAAAGTAAATATTTCCCATTTTGTAGGTGAGTAAACAGAGGTTCAAAGAGTCTAAACAGCTTCTTAACACTTTACACTTAATTATGCTGGCGTTGGAATTTGAACACAGGCATTCCCAACAGCTATACATGGACTTTCCATGATCACTTTTAGTGTCTTTAAGGGCTAAAAGCATGCAGTGATAGAGAAGTTGGAAATTTAGTCTCTTGCCCTTAAACATAAGGATTCTTTCACCTTTGAATTTCAAGATTAGATTATTCTAAAACTCAGTAATATCTACCAATTAATTGACTTTTAAATTAGAAAAATGCTCCCCTTTTCCCACTTTTGATGTCCAAATATCCTGATAGGCTGTGTGCCACACTATTGGGAGTCATTACCGCAAAAACGGACAATTCCTTTTGCTCATTTACTACTAATAAAGCGTTTTTATGCCTCATCATAAGCCAGAATTTCATGTGCTATATTTTAAAAATGACAATAATTTAACTGCACTGAGCTGTTTTTCTCCTTTTCAAGCATACCCATTTCTGTAATAGGAATCTAGTTTTTAGCTGTTGCTTCTGAATGAGACTTAGTTGCTTTTAGCACTTCTAATTGCAAGTGAAAGCTAAGCCCACTTATTGTTGCATAAACCACCTACCACTCAACCACTTAGCAGATAAGGTGTAATTTTGTAATTAACAATATAACTATACTTCCTAAACTATGCTCATGAAGCAACACAGAGAAGCTATTCTTCCCAAAGTAAAGGAAATTAATTCAAAGCAGAAAGATATTAACAGAGAGTTCATAGCAGCATATTTTCTTTTTTTTTTTTCATTGTGGTAAAAATATACACAACATAAAATTTACCATTTTAAAGTACATGTTTAGTGGATGTGGATGTGGAGGGAAGTAGCAACATACATGTGTGTGGGTGCCCAGCCGTGTGAACTCTTTGTGACCCCACAAACTATAGCCCACCAGGTTCCTCTGTCCATGGGATTTCCCAGCAAGAATTCTGGAGTGGTTTGCCATTTTCTACTCCAGGGGATCTTCCCGACCTAGGGATCGAACCCGTGTCTTCCACGTAGCCTGCATTGCAGATGGCTTTTTTAGTGCTGAACCACTGGGGAAGCCCAGTAGCATTAAGCAATATGATGAGTAGCATTAAGTAATTCTCAGTCTTATGCAACTATAACCACCACTGTTTGCAGAAAATTTTTATAACCCCAAACTGACTTTTTACCTATGAAAAAATGACTACCTATTCCTCCTTCCTGAGTCCCTGGCCACTACCATTCTACTTTCTGTCTCTATGAATGTCACTATTTTAGGTACCTCACGTATATTGACTCAGGCAATATTTGTCCTTTTGTGTCTGGCACAAAAAAGTAAAATGGTTCTTTAATATGTTTTATGTTTATTACATGTTTGAATGATAATATTTTGGCTACATTGGATTAGATAAAATATATTACTAAAATAATTTTACCTGTTTGCTTTATTTTACTTTTTTAATGTAGTTCCTAGAGAAGTTATAGCTGTGTAGGACTCAAATTAGATTTTTATTGGACAGTGCTGATGCAGAATCAGTTCTTTGGGAAATTGTCCTCAGGTGTGTTTTACTGATTTATCCATTCTATTCAGCTCACAGGAGATCAGTTTATCCAAGGGAATGACTATCTAATTGCGGACTATCAGACAAGGCAAAGATGAGTAATATTTTGAATGTCAGAAACTCCTTGTTTTCAAATTTTACAACAGAAGAGACTGCATCCTCTTACCTTGAATCATGAGGTTGTCATAATAACACTCCTTGCCTTAAAAGTAGACAACAGTTACAGGAAAGCACAAGCTTTCTTCTCTCATATTTTTCTTCTCTACTTGAATTATCTCTCTTCATTAGGAACTTTCTGTTCACAGGGACTCATTTTATTTGTTAGAAAATGTTTCCTAAGTTCCTGTTAGGGATTTGATGAAAAGGTCTCAAGGTGAAAAGTACACTGCATGGGCATTAACTGACTCCACTGTTTTGGTTGATTAGCCTCTCAGAAAAATACTACCAGTCCTTAAAAGAGCAAAAGGAAACGCTGTGCCCTTTTATTCAAATCAACACCATTGTAAGAGTCAGGAGCCCTGCTGCCTGTCCTCAGCCCACACAATGCTCTTTCTGCTTCTAGAACAGAAGTGCCAAGGGTAAACAAGGTCAGGCCTTGAAGCTAAAGCAGTAAAAGAAATGGTAAGTCATAATTACTTAGGTAGGCGGAATATTACATATACTTTTTTCTACTTCAGCTATTTTAATAATCTTATTACACTGAGGTGTTATGCTTTTGCTTCACAAGACATTTCATCTGAATATGTGCCTTCTTTCAGCTTCTCAAGCTTAGCACCAAAGAACACATTCTGTTACCAGTGACCATGTCTTTTTTTTTAAACCTGAAAGATAAACTATTAAAAACAGATTTTGTACATTTTATTGACACTTTTAACTCAAACATGAAGTTTTTTTCAGAGACATATGCATATTTCAGAATCATTGTCCAGAAAACAAGATACTCAAATGCTTACATTTGATATTTCCCACTTACAATGGTCTGAGTGATGAGATTTGCCTTGTGGACAAATTAGGGAAATATAGAACTAGATCACTGTCTCTATTTAAAGAAAAGTCTATTTTGAGAAACACATGCAAGGCAGGGAAGTGGAGTGAGGTTAATGGCAAGGATGGCAAGAAGGAAGGGGAGTGGGAAACAGAGCTGTAATAGGGAATAGGGAGGTGGGTAATTGTAAAAGATAACATAAGAGATAACAAGGAAAGAGGAGAAATTGAGGAAGAGCCAGAATCTGGAGAAAAGAGAAAGAAGAATTGAAAATGCAAAGGAGGGACAGGGAAACAAGCAGAGAAAGATACAGGAAGAGGGAAAAGGGGAGGATTGAAGAAGAGATTGGAGGAAAATCAGGCCTCCTATGGTCTGTGCCTGCCTTCAAAAGCACAGGATTTTATGTGAAAAAAAGACTCACAAATATGAAATAATAACAATAACATATATGCATTTATTATTTCAATGATGTTGCCAAAATAATGTACAGGCACTTTCTAATTATCAAATGGTTAATGGTTGTTCTTTTTTTCAGATATGTGCAATAGCTATAAGTTGCTTTGCATTACTTAGAGTATAAACAATGTCATTTGGGGGGTTTTATTTTGTCATGGGAAGACCCTGAACTCATCTCCTCCCACAGAGACACCGAATCTATATCTACAAATAGAGCAATTTCTCCTGAAGGAGACCTGAGAGCTGATTGAAGAACTTTTGTACAACCAATGATAAAGGAAACACAGAGATGAGTAAGAGAGATGGAGACATATTGACAAGAACCCTGTCCCCAGCAGAGTGACCTGCAGTAAGGAGGGGCCCATGCATAGGCTGACCTACTCTGGGGTCAGCAAAAAAATAGTAGCTTAAAGCACACTTAGAATAAACATGAATGATATCTATTAACTAACCCTACGGCTGGAATCAAGGTTGACCGGAGAAATATCACCCTCAGATATGCAGATGATACCACTTTAAAGGCAGAAAGTGAAGAGGGACTAAAAAGCCTCTTAATGAGGGTGAAAGAGGAGAGTGAAAAAGTTGGCTTAAAATGCAACATTCAAAAACTAAGATCATGGCATCCAGTTCCATCACTTCAAGACAAATGCTGCTGCTAAGTTGCTTCAGTCATGTCCGACTCTGTGTGACCCCAGAGACAGCAGCCCACCAGGCTCCCCTGTCCCTGGGATTCTCCAGGCAAGAACACATAGATGGGGTAAAAATGGAAACAGTGACAGGCTTTATTTTATTGGGCTCCAAAATCACTGTGGATGGTGACTGCAGCCATGAAATTAAAGGATGCTTGTTCCTTGGAAGGAAAGCTATGACAAACCTAGATAGTGTATTAAAATGCAGAGACATCACTTTGCCAACAAAAGTCCTTATAGTCAAAGCTACAGTTTTTCCAGTAGTCATATACAGATGTGAGAATTGGACCATAAAGAAGGCTGAGTACTGAAGAATTGATGCTTTCCAACTGTGGTATTGGAGAGGACTCTTGAGAGTTCCTTGAACAGCAAGGAGATCAAACCAGTCAATCCTAAAAGAAATCAACCCTGAATGTTCATTGGAAGGACTGATGCTGAAGCTGAAACTTCAATACCTTGACCACCTGATGCAAAGAAGCAACTCATTGGAAAAGGCCCTGATGATGGGAAAGATTGAAGTCAGGAGGAGAAGGGGATGACAGAGGATGAGATGGTTGGATGGTATCACCGACTCAATGGACAGGAGTTTGAGCAAACTCTGGGAGACAGTGAAGGACAGAGAAGCCTGGAGGGCTGCAGTCCATGGGGTTGCAAAGAGTAGGACACGAATAAGTGACTGAACAACAACAACAACATTTGATAAGGGAGTAATATCCAAAATATACAAAAAACTCATATAACTCAATATAAAAATCAATTAAAAATGGACAAAGGGCCACACACATTTAGAATTACTATTATCAAAAAGACAAGAACAGCTAGTTTTGTTGGAGATGTGGAGAAAAGGAAACCCTTGTGCACTGCTGGTGAGCATGTAAATTGGTACAACCTCTATGGAAAATAGTACAGATGTTCCTCAAAATATTAAAAATAGAACTACCATATATTCCATAATTCCACTTCTGGTTATTTATTTGCAGAAAATGAAAACACTAATTTGAAAAGATATACGCACCCCAATGTTCATTACAATTTTTTAAAAAAAAACAGTCAAGATATGGAAGCAACCTAAGCAATCGATAAATGTGTGAATAAAGAAAATGTGCCATAAATGGGTGAACTTAGAGGGCATCGTGCTGTGTGAAATAAGTGAAGCAGAGTAAGGCAAATGCCATATAATTTCACTTATATATAGGGTCTAAAAACCAAAACAAATGCCAAAACATTAAACAGAAACAGACTCACAGTTACAGAGAACAAACTGTTGGTTGCCAAAGAAAAGAGGGGGGTGGTACATGGGTGAAATAGATGGAGACATAGAGGTGCAAGCTTCCAGTCGTAAAATAAATCATGGAGATGTAATTGTAGCATAGGGAACATATTCAATAATATTGTAGTAACTTTGCATGATGACAGATGGCAACTAGACTACCGTGGTTGATCATCTCTTAATGTATAAAAATAATGAATTACTGTGTTGTAAATCTGAAACTAATACAATACTGTAAGTAAATTATCCTTCAGTTAAAATATTCCCCCCTTCTTTTTGGTTTAATTACAAAAGTGCAAGATGTTTCACTTTCTCACCCTCCAGTAGAAAAGAAAAATATTGTGGCTCAAAGTCCAACCTTGATGGTTTTTCGAGTGGTGATTTTTCCTTTTCCTTGGAATTTTTCAAGAATTCACAGGCCTTTGAAGTGCTCTGTCACTTTTCTAACTCCCTGGTAGGGAGGCGCTTTGGGTCTTTCGCGCTGTGACTACCACACTGCTGATGCTGCTTTCAGTCCTACTGAACTGGTCACCCACCATCACTCTGTGACTGTTTCTTGGTGCCACTGACATGCTCCATACCCAGAAGATAAGCAGGTTTTTTTGCTAAGCATAGACCTAGGGCCTCCAGAAGGCCCCCTAAGCAGCTCCCCTCAATTAGTGGCACCTCACTATCTCCATCTGAGCAGGCTCCAGGCTCTACCCTCTAAATTCCTAGAATTCTTCAGATTCCAGGCATCCACCCATGGACAAGCTGCCTTTATCTTTTCATCTTTTTTCCTTCAATAAAATAAAACAAACCTTAACATTTCATCATATACCTTTCTCCATCAATAGAACTTGATGGCTAATCAGCTGTATTTGATTTCTTAAGAAGCCAGGCTTCAGATCCAAGTAACACAAGAGACTGCTTACCTTTCTCATTGGTCAAGAAGGCTTTGTACTTAAAAAATGCCTGGTAAGTCTCCTGGGAGGGATAAAATAAGCTTTCTTGCATCCCAGATGAATCTAAAGTGGTGGAAATATAAAACAAAATAATTATTTAACAGGTTACCTTTTAATAATATTTTTTACTAAATGCATAAAATGTTTTATACAAGTTCTATTATTTAATGCTAAAAATCTTGCAAAGGTGTTACATTTTTAAATTTTGGGGGGATGAAAGAACTGAGGTTCAGAGGGATTCAATAGCTTGTTAAAGATCACACCAATAGTAATAGAGTCTGGATTCAAGCTCAGATCTGACCTCAGAGCTTATTATCAGTTGTACAACATCATACATTAAGAAGTACTTAAATCAGGTAAAATTCAGGTAAACTTTACTCATTTGGAAGCCTACACTTCCAAATAATCATGTTTAGACAATAAATTATAGGCATATAAATTAAAGGTCAAATTAAACCTTGATATAAACTTATAAAAGATCAAATCTGTTTATTCTCATACCAATTAGAAGTGGCTGAGAAATTGTTTTGCTTTAATAATGAGCTTTAAATCTACTTGTAGATAAAGTAAGAGAGAAAATCACAAATGGTCAAAAAAGGGTCATAGATTTTGTGAAATAAACATCTAACATAATAAAACAAATGGTACAACAAACGCCTGGAAAAATAAGTAGAATTTGAAATAAGAAATAAAAAAAAATATAAAAAATAGATTTAATATAATCAAGTCCATCTAAACATATTTGAATTTTTGATGTAGTTTGGTAGAGAGGCTAACAGGCACAATAGACATGTTTAACAGGATATGAACCTTCAGTTCAGTTCAGTTCAGTCGCTCAGTCGTGTCCGACTCTTTGCGACCCCATGAATCGCAGCACACCTCCCTGTTCATCACCATCTCTCGGAGTTCACTCAGACTCACATCCATTGAGTCCGTGATGCCATCCAGCCATCTCATCCTCGGTCGTCCCCTTTTCCTCCTGCCCCCAATCCCTCCCAGCATCAGAGTCTTTTCCAATGAGTCAACTCTTTGCATGAGGTGGCCAAAGTACTGGAGTTTGAGCTTTAGCATCATTCCTTCCAAAGAAATAGCTTTGTTCGTAGTGATGCTTTCTAAGGCCCACTTGACTTCACATTCCAAGATGTCTGGCTCTAGATGAGTGATCACATCATCATGATTATCTGGGTCGTGAAGATCTTTTTTGTACAGTTCTTCTGTGTATTCTTGCCACCTCTTCTTAATATCTTCTGCTTCTGTTAGGTCCATACCATTTCTGTCCTTTATCGAGCCCATCCTTGCATGAAATGTTCCCTTGGTATCTCTAATTTTCTTGAAGAGATCTCTAGTCTTTCCCATTCTGTTCTTTTCCTCTATTTCTTTGCATTGATCACTGAAGAAGGCTTTCTTATCTCTTCTTGCTATTCTTTGGAACTCTGCATTCAGGTGCTTATATCTTTCCTTTTCTCCTTTGCTTTTCACCTCTCTTCTTTTCACAGCTATTTGTAAGGCCTCCCCAGACAGCCATTTTGCTTTTTTGCATTTCTTTTCCATGGGGATGGTCTTGATCCCTGTCTCCCGTACAATGTCACGAACCTCATTCCATAGTTCATCAGGCACTCTATCTATCAGATCTAGGCCCTTAAATCTATTCCTCACTAACAGTAAAATAACTATTATTTTAAAAATTTTTAGTAAAGTTATTTTTGTTTCCTATACGGAAAAATACACTATATTTTTGTTTTCTGACTCCAAGAAGCTTCACTAGAACTTATTTTTTAGTATGGTCTGGTCTGACAGAAAAGTTGAGATAGAATGAAACTCTTAATTCACTGCCATAAATCCAGCATCTCACTGTTACACACATTCCCAGCAAATAAAGTTTCTCTACCAACCCACTTCCCAACTTTTCCTACACTCACCATTTTTGAAAACCCCTGAATTAAGTACCTATGGCACTTTAAGTACCACAAAGTACTACTTTGTGGCACTTAGAACAGGTGTAGATTTATGACTTGTGTGATTGATTGATAACTTTTTATCATTATATGATAAGTCCTAAGGTGGCAAGGATTTTATCTCATTTTGTTTAAAACTGGAGCTCCAACAGTTTCTATAACTAGAGTTTGGCTATAGGAGATGCTCAATAAAAAAAATTTTATATTGAAAAAATAAATTGCCTCATAATCGTGAAAGCTGGGTAGTATGGGACTTCAGAGAATTAACTTTTTCACATTCACAAGTAACTTTGGATAAAAGAGTAGGAAATGAAGACGGGTGGAGGTAAAGGGGCATATTTGATGACTACCATTTTGCAACTGAAACCAGCTAATGAAAGGAATTTCCAAAAGTTCCATGTTAAACTGTAAGGATGTGTAGACATGCAGATTGCATAAAGAGTCTTTAAATGTAAGCCCATGTGTCTGATTGAACTTATTTATATTTTTAGCTGCCTTGCCCTTGACTTTTTCTTTGATTTGAGCTTTTTCTGTGATTGGTCGGATCTGCTTTTTTCCAAGAAGGAGTTGAGAGACAATGACATGTAGTCTTCCATGATCCTGTAAATATAGTTCTGGCACCTCTTGGTGTGACTATAACACCCACCAGGGTGTTAAAAATATCCACTAGGATGGCTGAAACAAGAAAGTCAGATAAAACAGCTACTGATGAATATGGGGAGGAGCCAAAATCTTCATTCAATGAAGGCAGAAGGGTACAATGGTGCAGCTACTTTGAAAGTTCAGCAGTTCCTCAAATGATTAAAGATGATTATCATATGATACAGCAGTTCCATTCCTAGGTATATAGCCAAGAGACATAAAAACATATGTACACACAAAGACACACATAGATAAATGTCTATCATAACCTTGTTCACAATAGCTGTAAGACTGAAGCAGCCCAAATGACCCTCAATGGATTAATGAATAAAAAAAATATGGTACATCCAAACAACATAACATTATTCAGCTATGAAAAGGAAAGAAGTACTGACACATGCTACAACTTGGGTAAACTTTGAAGACATTATGCTAAGTCAAGGAAGTTTATGATCCTCAGGTTATATGAGTCTCTTTGTATGAAAGTCCAGATAGGAAAATCTACAGAGACAGAAATTAGATTAGTTGTTTCTCAGGGATAGGAAGGAAGTTAGAGAGAGAAGTTTGGAAGGGGTCATAGCTAAAGAATATAAATTTTCTTTTCGAGGTGATGAAAATGTGCTACTGTGTGAGGGTGATGTATATTTGTGAATATACTAAAAGTCATTGAATTGTACACTTTGAATGAGTCCAGTATGTGGATTATATCTCAATAAAACTGTTTAAATAAAACAACTGGGTACAATTGTATCCTCTCACTTTTGCTCAGTTTCAAGATGATACATGACATGGTATGACATACGACAAACCTAGACAGTATATTAAAAAGCAGAGACATCACTTTGCCTACAAAGGTTGGTATAGCTTTAGCTACTAAAGCTATGGTTTTTCCAGTAGTCATGAACAGATGTGAGAGTTGGACCATAAAGAAGGCTGAGTGCTGAGGGATTGATGCTTTCGAATTGTGGTGCTGGAGAAGACTCTTGAGAGTCCCTTGGACAGTAAGGAGATCAAACCAGTCAATCTGGATTGCTTTCTATTCCTATTCTAAATAGAAGAAAAATATTTACTCATAGAGTTTACAGTTCAGTAAAAAAAAGGTCTACTATCCAAGGAAAACATTTAAACATCTCAAAGACAAGTTCATTCTGTTGCCATCTCCATCCTGACAAAGCAAATGTATGCTGTGTCAAAACAAAGTTCAATATTTGCATGATCTGCTTCACAAAGGGTAAATCTGAACCAGAGTTTACACTTGGCATGAAGACATTTGTCCCAAGCACGGTTTCCTGGATAAAGATTGCTGTGTTTCTAGTTGTAGAAGTGGTTTTTTAAAAAAAATCTTTTGGCTATGTCACGCAGCATGACATGATCTTACTTATTAATAGTTCCCAGACTAGAGATCGAAGATCTGCACATCAAAGATCTGCACCCACTGCCTTGGAAGTGTGGAATCATAACCACTGGACCACCAGATAAGTCCCACAAATGCATTCTCTTACGCGCTACTCATAACAGTGAAAAACTGGAACTGTCCTCAGTGCCCCAAAGTAGGAAAAAGGCTAAGTTAATTATCCTCTTGTGTCATGATGATGGGGCTTCCCAGGTTGTGCTAGTGGTGAAGAATCCACTTGCCAATGCAGGAAACACAGCAGACGTGGGTCGGATCCCTGGATCGGGAAGATCCCCTGGAGGAGGAAATGGCAACCCATGCCAATATTCTTGCCGGGAAAAATCTCATGGACAGAGGAGCCTGGAGGCTGCAGTCCCTGGGATTGCAAAGAGCAGGACACGACTCAGCGACTGAGCATACATCACGATTATGCAGTTATTTTTGTATATATTTTTCTAGACTTTTATAAAAAAGAAAAGAGAATGATATAATGTTAAGGAAAAAAAATAGAACAATACACATAAACATGTATTTAACAAATGCTACTTACTATGGCCTCCTAAGGACTTCCCTGGTGGCTCAGATGTGAAGGAATCTGCCTGCAATGCAGGAGACCTGGGCTTAATCCCTGGGTTGTGAAAATCCCCTGCAGAAAGGAATAGATTGGAAAATTCCATGGACAGAGAAATCTAGTGGGCTACAATCAATGGGGTCGCAAAGAGTCACACACGACTAAGTGACTAAGCAGGCACACAGAGATTTCTAAAATAGATATATTAATAAATACAAAGGAAGTTTGGGAAAGAACATAAAATCAAATGGCTCAGACTTTATTATGTTGATGAGACCTTGGTTGCTTCTTATTTTAAGTAATTTACATTGTTTTAAATTGGGTTTAGTAATATACAGAAGCTGTAGTCGGTTAAAAATACCTACCGCTGCTTGTCCTCTATTTTATGGACTCTATTAAGAGGGATAAAACAAAAGTTAATTATAAAGGAAGGTGGATAGTATTGACGAAACTCCTAGCTCTTAGGAGAGGAGCTTTCTTAAGGGTAATAGGTTATACTTGACAACATACTAAAAGGACATTTTTAAGGTTGATGAATGATGTCTGCAGGTCTGCTAATTAGCTGTGTCCCCATGAGCAAGTCATTTAACCTCTGAGGATCTTAATTCCCTCATTTGTAAAATAAGAGATTAAAAAAAAAGAGAGAAGCATTTTTGACATACAGAGATGTGAAGGTTGGTGGTTTGAGGAGAAAGCTGCCATCTTAAATCCTCAGGGGAAACGCGTGTCTTATAAAACAACGTGATCTGCATTGCATCCTGAGGAAACGAAGCTCAGGGTTCCGTGACCAGGGCTGCATCCAGAGATGAGGAGACCGTAGCTGCCATTTTTTTTCACACCTAAAGGACTGCTGTTTCTTGTCCTCTGTACTGAGGACAGTGTTAAGAGAGATTTTTAAAAGTTAATTGTAAAGTGAACAGTAGAACCCTCCAAAACACATCATGAATAAATAACTCTGTGACATTGCATATAGTTTTTCTTAAAATAAATGCATATAGTTTTTCTTAATATGATGCTATAGTAAGGGGAATTAGGCAGACCCTGTTTCCTCTGGCAACCTACAATTTAAGGAATTGAAGGCATCACTGAAGCACATGGATTTAAATGGCAGGCAGACCAATGAACAGACATCAGATAGGCACACGTGTAAAATGAACATGCAAATACTTAAGCACAGGAGAAAACACAAGAGATTCTGGCAGAATTGGCAGGCAGGAGGGATTTTGCGCATAAGGTAGGCAGCCATTATTTCTGTGAGGGATGCTGAAAGGCTACTCTTTTGTAATCCCCTGATGATATTTTGTTAGAATACTAAGAATCTCTATTTAAAATATGTATATTATATAAATATAAACTACATATTTTCTTTTTTATATTATATACACACTATATATTTTTTCTACTTTTTTTTTTTGCTCTAAAGTGTTATTTGCTCAGTCGTGTCTGACTCTTTTTGACCCCATGGACTGTAGCCCATCAGGCTCCTCTGTCCACGGAATTTTCCAGGTAAGAATACTGGAGTAGGTAGCCTTTCCCTTCTCCAGGGGCTTTTCCCAACTTAGGGACTGAACCTGGGTCTCCCAGATTGCAGGCAAACTCTTTACCATCTGAGCCACCAGGGAAGCCTATAAAAATCAAATGAAACAGTTACTGGCCACGAATACAGTTAATTCCAAATTATCTTTCAAACTGCCTAGCCTGTCTATCGGAGAAGGCAATAGCAAGCCACTCCAGTACTCTTGCCTAGAAAATCCCATGGATGGAGGAGCCTGGTAGGCTGCAGTCCATGGGGTCGCTAGAAGTCGGATGCGACTGAGCGACTTCACTTTCACTTTTCGCTTTCACACAATGGAGAAGGAAATGGCAACCCACTCCAGTGTTCTTGCCTGGAGAATCCCAGGGACAGGGGAGCCTGTTGGGCTCCTGTCTGTGGGGTCGCACAGAGTCGGACACGACTGAAGCGACTTAGCAGCAGCAGCAGCAGCAGCCTGTCAAAGCTTAGAATTAAATTATCTGGATATAGGATAGTGGGACTTCAAAAAGTTAGAGATGTGAGAAGTAATGGCAGCTGAAGTTCATTCTTAGGGCAAAATAAGGGAGAAAGAGTCCGTGTGAGATACATCAGCTTTAGCCTTAGCAAGATGTCACAAAAGCACAGGCACAATTTCCTCACACATCATCAGGGATATTTTGACATCTCCAGGAACTTAGATGTGAAAGGGGTCATATAAAATTGGCATCCTTTCTAAGATGAAATACCAAGTACTTTTTGCTGTGGACTCAAAAGAAAAGGCAGTGGCCCAATCACCACTGACTGTGGGCTCAGACGAAACAATTGGGAAATGAGAAACTGTCACTCTGTAATCTAGGTCTCAGAGTTAATTGGGAGGATGAAAGAGGACTCTATATTTTAATTTATATATTGTTACTGCTGGTCTTCCATTAGCAGGAATCTTCCTGTAGACAGAACACCTTAGGTAAATTCCGAGGCCTCAGAATTAAGCTAGTAAGGTTTTATTGGCTCTTGGCATCAACCAACAAAATGACACGCATGTTTGGCTGCAGGTTCTGAAGCAGAGATGTGAAGTCTTATTCCACCCTCCTCAACGGCATGCGCATGTGACAAAGAGGTGGCCCATCACAAGCCCCTCCCTGCCCCGTGCACACCCCCGCATTCTCCACTGGCCCCTCCTCTGTGTCCTCTTGTTCTTTACTTGTTCTCATCCCAGAGGCTGATAACCCTGTAGCTGTTGCTTAGTTGCTAAGTCGTGTCTGACTCTTTTGCGACCCCATGGACTGGAGCCTGGCAGGCTCCTCTGTCCATGGGATATTCCAGGCAAGAATACTGGAGTGGGTTGCCATTCCCTTCTCCAGGAGATCTTCCTGACCCAGGGATTAAACCCTGCCTCCTGTGTTGGCAGGCAGGTTCTTTACCACAGAGTCACCAGGGAAGCCTGCTGGGCCAGTTAGCCCACCATGGGCCTTCCTGCTCTTCTTTAGAAGGGTTTCTTAGGATGTTTACCCTAGTCATCCTTGGGTGGGTTAGTCACCTAGTTGTGTCTGACTCTTTGCGACCCCACGAACTGTAGCCCGTCAGACTCCTCTATCTGTGGGATTCTCTAGGCAAGAATACTGGAGTGGATTGCCAGTCCCTTCTCCAGAGGATCTTCCTGACCCAGGGATCGAACCCAGGTCTCCTGCATTGCAGGCAGATTCTTTACCATCTGAGCTACAGGTTATTTAATCTCTAATTTCCTATTTAAAATGGCTTCACCAGTACCTACGGTATCTCATTCAGTCCTGAACAGGGACATGAGGGGCAGTAAGAAAGCCCATGTCCCTTCTAATGCTGGAGAATCCTTTACTAGGTTTCTTATAACACATACTCTATGTTTTAAAAAATCTTAACAGAGTACTATAAAATTTTTGGTAATTCCTGAGAGAAACCTGGTGCTTAGATAATGCTCCAGTCACAGAAAATGTGACTTTATAAAACACAAACACAACACGGTATTTAAGAGAAACCCTGTGAATCTTGATGATAGATTCTAACATCTTTCCTCATGCTGAGGGAAAAGGCTATTCTTCATAGTCAATATATAATTCTAGTCAAAGGATGATGAAAAATAGCCATTTTGATTGTATTTTTAATGTCATTTTGTCATTGCTTAAAACACTGTCAGCAGGAGGGGAGACAGACAAGACACGATGCTGGAGAAGGAATGACAGCTGTTTAAATTAAATCTAAAGAAAACTATGAAAGGAAACATGGAATATGATTTAAAGAAATGACTACTGTTATCTTTGGCAATCAATGTTTTCATAAAATCTTTAAAATATTAAAATGGAAAAATTTGCTTCTTTCTCCATCTCTGTATAACAATTTCACAGTACTCTATTTAGAAGCTTTCTGCTTTGCCAAAAATATGTCATATGGAGGTTCCTTACTACAAAGGATGTGGGAACCAGGAACATGAAAGTAGGAAAGGGACCAAGGTTTATTGCCAAGCCGTCCTGTGGTTACCTCCGCTGTGTATGTATCAAGGACACATGTTTGTCAATGCCCCTAACATAATTTGCCAAGGAAATTATTAATGTTTGTCTCTCCAGACAGAGGGAAAATGTTCCTGAAATCAGGAACCATGCAATAGTCATCTTTATATTGTACACATTCCCCATATCTCATTCCAAATCTTCCCCAAGCCCACCCCTTAGCACAGGGCTGTGTATTCTAAGTACACGGTAGGTGTTTGGCAGAACTGAAGTGATATGAAATCAGATATTTCTTGGATATCCAGAACCTAGCCTTTTTTGCTTCTTTCCAAACAAGATTTCACATTTCTCAGCTGGTTGAGTTAAAGAAGAGGGAACTCACTGTCAAATCCTAGTTAGAATCCACCTCCCCTAAATCAATCAACACATCCCATCTCCTTGTCCTCATGGTTGGTTAAGACATTTGGTCTCAAGTCTGGCCATAAAGGTCCATATGAGACTCAAAGCCAGGATTCTTGTTTGAACTCTCCAAGCAGTGGACTTTCTTGGACTTGAAACCTGGGATTATGTAGTTCTGTGAAGTGTGGAAGTTACTTTGGAGTCTTAAGAGGAGAGCCTAACAAAAGTGGAATCTATATTAAATAGGCAGAGTAAAAAAATATTGAGAAAAAAAAATTGGGTCCAAGTCACATTTTTAAGCCCCTGAGTCTTACCCAAAGCCCAGTTGTCTTGGGCTCTTCAGTGAAATAAGGCAATGAATTATCACTGTGATTTAAACTTTTTGTGTGTGAATTTTCAATCAATATCAACCTATCTGTGCTATAGATTCTCTAGAAAGAAAGAGCAGTTCCTTCAGAGGCCAGTGCCTCGGTAGCTACAGATGTCCTCACTCATGGCTCTCCTAGCTCCTCACTGTGCCTGGGATGGACAGGGCCCACAGAAGACGCTTTGCTAAGGTCTCTGCTGTTCTCTAGACCCTGGGACTGGATTCTTCCCAGAGCATCCTGTATTCAACTACATTTCATCCAGGCTCAGAAGGAACCATGGTGAAATGATAACATGTCCTTTCACCTCGCTGGATCTTTTCTAATACATGTGTGCCCAGCTGTTTGCTTTTTCTGGCTAAATGTTTAAAAATACATTTGCACATAATTATTGAACATTCGATAATGGAGAAGAAAATGGCAACCTACTCCAGTATTCTTGCCTGGAGAATCCCATGGACAGAGGAGCTTGGTGGGCTACACAATGGAGTATTACTCAGCCACTAAAAAGAATACATTTGAATCAGTTCTAATGAGATGGATGAAACTGGAGCCGATTATACAGAGTGAAGTAAGCCAGGGGTTGCAAAGAGTAGGACATGTCTGAGCGACTTCACTTTCACTTTCATTGAACATTCATCACTTTCTCAGTTATTGACTTACGAAAAGTCCATCCACATAAACATATAAAATTGATCTCTTGAGCAATCACAGAACTTAGAGAATGCATTCAACTTATTTTATCATATTAGCAAATTTTAGAAATTTAAACAGCTCAGTTTTGGAGACAGTTCTATGACTGCTTCCTTCCACTCCCAGAATAACGCATGTTTGAGTAAAGCCATTTGTGGAGGACTTCCCTGGTGGCTCAGATGGTAAAGTGTCTGCTTACAATGTGGGAGACCCGGGTTCAACCCCTGGGTCGGGAAAATCTCCTGGAGAAGGAAATGGCAACCCACTCCAATATTCTTGTCTGGAAAAATCCCATGGATGGTGGAACCTGGTAGGCTACAGTCCATGGGGTCGCAAAGAGTCAGACACGACTGAACAACTTCACTTATTTGTGGAAGAAGTAGTTATGTTTTAGGTAAGCCTTTTAAAAGCTATTATAAACCTGCTTTGTACTTATATTGATATATCAGCTGATTACTAATAGGGAAGAATTGAATAGAAAATCCACTCTTCTAAGAGTTACATCAAAAGCTGTGGTACATATACACAATGGAGTATTACTCAGCCACTAAAAAGAATACATTTGAATCAGTTCTAATGAGATGGATGAAACTGGAGCCGATTATACAGAGTGAAGTAAGCCAGAAAGAAAAACACCAATACAGTATACTAACACATATATATGGAATTTAGAAAGATGGTAATGATAACCCTGTATGCGAGACAGCAAAAGAGACACAGATGTATAGAATGGACTTTTGGACTCTGAGGGAGAAGGAGAGGGTGGGATGATGTGGGAGAATGGCATTGAAACATGTATACTATCATGTAAGAAACGAATCGCCAGTCTATGTTTGATGCAGGATACAGGATGCTTGGGGCTGGTGCATGGGGACGATCCAGAGAGATGATATAGGGAGGGAGCTGGGAGGAGGGGTTCAGGATTGGGAACTCATGTACACCTGTGGTGGATTCGTGTCAATGTATGGCAAAACCAATGCAGTATTGTAAAAAAAAAAAAAAAAAAAAAAAGTTACATCAACATCAGCAAGTCCAGTAACATGTATCAAGTACTTATTTAACTAATAAGTTGCTCTCTTAACAAATAATGAAGTTCCTTTCCTGCTTCACTTTTACTCTGTTTGCTTAGGGAGGTACATTGGTTTCAATCAGTTAAGATACAAAAATTAATTTAACTGAACAAATGTCTTAGCCAAACTGGCAAGTATACTATGCCAGCTTGTACTGTTATTTTGATTCACTGGTTACATATTAGGATGCCATAATTCTCAAAAATTATCCCTTTTTGAGAGGTGTGTGTATGAAAGTGATGTCTCAATATATAGTGTTAGGTGGTAGTCCCAGTCCTCCAAGAGCTCAGTGTAAGGTGACAAACTGGAAAAAAGACTTCTCAGAAGGGCTGAACAGTAAAGAAGCTTTAGGCGATCTCTTGAGGTGAGGTGAGGTGAGGTGAAGTCGCTCAGTCGTGTCCGACTCTTTGCGACCCCGTGGACTGTAGCCTACCAGGCGATCTCTTAGGTGACTGTAATCCTTCCATTCAAGAAAGTGAAAAAGAAGGGAGAATTAGATTTCAATATCAAGTTGGCAGTGTCTAAGCTAGTCCCTAACTTAGATATAAGCTTCAAAAATTCGCTCTACATCAGCTAGCCAGTTTTTCGCCTTTGCTGTCTGTCTAGAGTCCAAGTCATGTACTCTCTGTGGAGGTCAGCTTTTCTACTTGTGATTTACAAACACAGAGCACTCTTTCTTCTTTTTCTTTCTCATTTTCACTGGCCTATCTCTTTTCTTGCACGTGGAGTTCTTATATGCCGAAGGACAGAATACTATTCAAGATGATCATATTCACTCTTTCATTGATCTTGCAGTCAGGAGAGTATAACCAGATGAGGAAACGAGCGCAATTCACGTCAGAAGATCTGCGTTGGGGCCCTAGAGGATGCAGTTCCAGCCAGCATTTGTTTTTCAGTTGCAGCTTGAGGGATCTTTTTGGTTGCAGCGTGCAGAATCTTTAGTTGTGGCCTGTGGACTCTTAGTTGCCGCATGTGGGGTCTAGTTCCCTGACCAGGCATTGAACCTGGGCCTGTTGCATTAGGAATACGGAGTCTTAGCCACTGGACACCCAGAGAAGTCCTGAAAAGGTCTTATCCAGGACAAAGTATAGGAGAAGGGTGTGTTCAAAGTAGAGAACACAGAGCAGCAATTTGATGAACTTAGAGAAACTCAGTATCACTGGGGGTGTACAATGAGGGGTTAGGAGAGCAGTAAAGATGGCTGGGGGTGTGAAAACAATGACTAGATAATCCAGCCTCTCGTAAAAAAATACACTGAACATTTTCTAAGAACAGTGGAAAAACTTTGAAAGGTTTAAAGAGGAAAATTTCAAGACTCAATGTGAATTTTAGTGACATCATTCAGTCCCAAGTACAACCCATGGGGTGGCAGAGTTGGACATGAGTGAGTGACTAAGCAACTGAGCATACACACACACACACACACACACACACACACACACACACTCACTACTGAGAGTGGGTCAGAGAAGACCAGTTAGGGGGCTGATGCATCATGACTCGTGACAAACAGCAAGAAGGGTTAAATTCAGTTTGGGCTTGGTGAATATGAACTGGTTCTGGAAAAGAGATAAATGCATAGTTCAGAAGCTGAAGATGCAAATTTGGGAGCCCGCCCATAAAGTCCTAAAGTGGTTGAAATCTTTCTAAAGAGATATGCAGAGAAGTAAGGAGGATCTTGTGGATAACTCTGAAGAATACCAGCATTTGAGGGCCTGGCGGAGGAAGAGAAACCAACAAGGACAAAGGCATGTTTCACACGTGATTTCTTCCCTTATTCACCTCTTGAGCTTCTTGGACCTCAGCCGGATGCTCCATCCATTGTGGAGCCTTAACTCACTCAGGCAGAATTAATCCATGCTGGTCCCATTTGCTTCTCATCTGCTACTGTGAGCAGCAGAGAAGGAACAAATGCATTACGATTATTTTTTAACTTATCTTTCTTCCCTTTTAGATGATACATTCCTCGGGGATAGGAATCCTCCCCTAATTTTGTTGGTATTCTCACCAGTGTAACGGCATCAGGCAAAGAGTTCTCTGCTTGCTGAGTAAATAATGCATGTATTCTTACTTATCAGATCATATTTATACCAGGAAAGAGTATAAATATGAAGCAAGATACTTGAATTTAAAAACCACTTCTCTCTTTATTCTGGTTTTACAAAGATCAAACATATGCTATACATATTGTGAATGCGGAGAAAGTGTCTATTGATTAATGAACATTGATCAGAGATCCTAGGATCTCGTTTAACATTCAGAAAGTGGACTGGGAAGGGAGGGCTGCCAGATACATATTCACCCAGGGGTAAGATACAGGGCAGCCCAAAGCAATGAGGTGGTGCTTGGTTCAAAGTCTCTGAAAAGAAAATCAGTAATAGGTTGGTTCCCTGTGACCCTGAAATATTGTTCAGTAACAGGCTATTTTATTTTCAATAAATCCAAGGATAATTTTTTTAGACCAGGGTAAGAAATTTAAAATTTTTTCTTTACTAAACCAGTGACTCATTGAAACTAAATTAATTTTGTGTTGCATACAAGTAAAAGTAGCAACTTAGTTGATGTTTTAGAGAGAAAGACAAGTTTATATATATATATATGGTTAGTTAAAATACCACATACATGTAATACATACTATATGGTTAGTTAAAATACCACACTATCGACAGTTTAAAAAGTGATAGACAAGGCTGAAAGAGAAAAAAAGGGAAAAATAAGGAAAACAGGTGGAAAGGGAGGGAGGAAAATTGAAACGGGAGAGGAGACTTAAGGAAAATGAGAAAGAGATAAGGGAAGAGGCCCCATGAAATGTTAATAATAATAACAAATATAATTTGTAAGCTTTCTTTGGCAGAAATTTCACCTTGATCTTTTGTTTCTTTTGATAGACCGTGAGCACTTGTTCTGGTTTTACAGAGAAGAAAATGCATATATAGTCAGTGGCGAAACTGGAGCTGGAATCTGGTCTCTTTATTTCCAATCCTCTCCACTTATATGAGGTTTAATGGATGTAAATTACACTTGTTCTGCAGTTCACTAGGTTTGAGTGTCTCTGTGTAAGTTGTCACCTGTTATTTCTGCTCTTTGAAATTCTGATTACAGTACCTCTGATCCTGTAGAGCCACGTTTTCTTATAAAAGAAAACAGCTTGTCTGTTTTTATTTCCAAACTTTAAAGTTTATTTTGGAAATAAATGTTTACTTCCCCACGGGCTTCTGAATCTTCTGCAGGTGCGTGAAGGAATGATTCTGGCTTTAGAAAATTGCTTTGGAACATGAGAGATATCTCTCAATTTACTAGCTATCACCTGTAGTCCCTTTGGCGTAGAAAGCTGTCAGCTTGCTTTATTTTATCCTCTCAGTGATCAGAGTTTCTCTGTTACAGAAATTTTAAATTTAAATTTATAATTAGTGTCTATTTGCTTTGAAATGAGTTTTTCACTCTGCTTATTTAAAAACAAAAACAAAAACAAAAAACTAAGCCGGAGGTCATATTCAAACTATCTAATAAGAGGTGTGGAATAGATAAGACCCATTAGAATAATGTCTTTCCTGCCTATACAGAGAGGCTAAAAATATCAGCTCTGTTCTAATTCCTATTGGGAATAATACAAACAAGAGAACCTCACATCCTATGTATTTTCCATTAAGAAAATCCTTTAGGAATGCACAATATTAACCACACCATACTCCCTGGTGGTGCAGAGGTTAAAGCGTCTGCCTGCAATGTGGGAGACCTGGGTTTGATCCCTGGGTCGGGAAGATCCCCTGGAGAAGGAAATGGCAACCCACTCCAGGATTCTTGCCTGGAGAATCCCATGGACGGAGTAGCCTGGTGGGCTACAGTCCACGGGTCGCAAAGAGTTGGACACGACTGAGCGACTTCACTTCATTAACTACTCTCAGGGTTTCATCCCTCTTCCTTTGCCAAGCAGACTTGAAAGAAAGGAAAGAGTGGGGTGGAGGAATAAGAAGCACAAAGCAAAGGTGGGAAAATGAATGTTTGCGTAATGTTGCTTCTAGTTTTCTTTTAGTGTTTCCAAAAGCCAGAAATTTCACTGATCCTGAATTCTGTCCGATTTTCAGGAACCCTTAAGAAAAATTTCCTGCTTTAAAAAAAAATTTCGGGGGACTTCCCTGTTGGGCCAGTGGTGAAGACTCACTCTCAATGTAAGGCACCTGGGTTTCATCCCTGGTCAGGGAGCTAGAACCCACATGCTATAGCTAAGAGTTTGCATGCCACAACTAAAGATCCTGTGTGCTGCAACTAAAATCTGGCACAGCCAAATTAAAAAATGAAATAAAAATAAAGGTTAAAAAATAAATTTTGAATATAAAATATATACACTAAAGTATGCAAATCATAATTGAATAGCACCTCATTTTCTACAAAATAAACACACCCGTGTGACTATTATCCAGATCAATGTAGACTGACTCAGAACCCCGGTTTACCTCCCTCCCACTCACTGTCCCCCTTTCCTTTGCCAAAGCAAGCATTATCATAACTTCTAATATCATAGTTTAGTTTTATCAACTTACATTTTCATTTCAATGGAATCAGAGTAGATATTCCTTTCTGTCTGGCTTTTTTTTTTTTTTTCTGCTTAAAGCTGTGTGTGGAATCACTCGTATTCCAGCGTGTCATAGAGGTTGATACATTCTCATAGCCATGTTGAATTCTATTGCATGAATATGCTGTAATAGATAATCATCTATTCTACTGTTGATAACATTTGGGTGGTTTCCAGGTTTGAGCTCCGAAGAATAATGCAAATTATGTGATGTGACAGAGGTGTTAGCTAACACAATGGTGGCAATCATTTGTAAAATATAAGTCTATCAAATGAACACATTGTATAATTCAAACTCACATAGTGTTACATGTCAATTATATCTCAATAAAGCTAAGAGAAAAATAAATCATAACTATGTGAAGTGACAGAGATGTTAGCTAAGACTATGGTGGTGATCATGTTGTAATATACAAATATATCAAATTAACATGTTGTACACCCTAAACCCGGGGCTTCCCAGGTGGCACTAGTGGTAAAGAATCTGCCTGCCAATGCAGGTTTGATGTAAGAGAAGTGGGTTGGATCCCTAGGTTGGGAAGATTCCCTGGAGGAGGGCATGGCAACCCACTCCAGTATTCTCACCTGGAGAATCTCATGGACAGAGGAGCCTGGTGGGCTGCAGTCCTAGGATCGCGCAGAGTCGGACATGACTGAAGCTACTTAGCATGCAGCAGACACGAGCATCCTAAATGTACAGAATGTTATACATCAATTGTATTTCTTTTTTTAAAAAAACTCTTATTCATTTGAAAGAATTTTGGGGCTTCCCTGATGGCTCAGTGGTAAAGAATCCATCTGCCAATGCAGGAGACATGGGTTTGATCCCTTATCTAGGAAGATCCCACAGGCCGGGAGCAGCTAAGCCCTTGAGTCACAACTGTTGAGCCTGTGCTCTAGAGCCGAAGAGCCGCAACTACTGAGCCCATGAGCTACAGCTGCTGAAGCCCGGGTGCCCTAAAGCCCAGGCTCTGCAAGAAGAGAAGCCACCGCAATGGGAGCCTGCACACTGCAATCAGAGAGTAGCCCCTGCTTGTTGCAACTAGAGAAAAGCCCGTGCAGCAATGAAGACCAGTGCAGCCAAAATAACTGAATACATAAATTTATTAAAAAAGAAAACAAGTGCATTAAAAAATTTTAAATTTTATTTTAGTTGATGAAAAACTATAATATAAAAGCAAATGTCTCTAACTTTGTAGCATATTTGTTGAGTTAGTTTCAAGTGTACAGCAAAGTGCTTCAGTTATACATATAGATGTATCTATTCTTTTTCAAATTCTTTTCCAGTTAGGTTATTACAGAATATTGAGCAGAGTTTCCTGTGCTCTACAGTAGGCCCTTGTTGGTTATCTATTTTAAATATAGAAGCGTGTATGTGTCAATCTCAGATTCCCAGTATATCCCTCCCCTCTTCCCTTCCCCCTGGTAACCGTAAGTTTGTTCCCTAAGTCTGTGAGTCTGAAAGCCAATTATATTTCAATTAGAAAGATAGAAAGAAAGAAAGTGGAGAGGAAAAACAATACTGCTATGAAAATTCTTGAACATATCTGGTATAGATGAGTACACACATTTCTGTTGGGTACATAATTGTAGGGAAATAAAACATTGCTGAATTTGTCAGGGTTCATGTAAATAGTTTTAACTGTGGGCACAAATGTGCTACAAGGTGAGAGACATTGCTTTTACTTTTCTTAGAAACTTGTTCATGTGTTGTAAAGATTAGATCTACAGTCATTCGTTTCCCTAATGAAGGAGCTAATTGCTCTGATCCAACCAAAGGCGTGGGCACCTGGGTAAGCCTCAGCCCAGAGGCTGGAGCCTTATCTATGTGGGTATTTACATTTCAGAGACCAACGAGGCCCACAACTCTAGGTCTCACACAACTAAAAGTTATGTGGCTAAAGGTCTCCTGGAGAGATTTTATTTATAAACAAAGTGTCAGGAGGAGACACTTTAAGAAGAGGAGATAAAATCCTTCCTTTCCTCTTCCTTGGCTTATGGAAAATCCTGCGTTTGTGTACTGAAAATATCTATCTGCTCTACTGTGTGGTCCCAGAGCTGAGGCTTATCGCAAAAGGCATATAATGGGCAACACACTTTTTATTTACTGAGATAATAAGTAATAAAGAAGAAACCTGTCTCTGATCCAGAATACTTCATGTATGCTTTCAGGATAAACTTAGTAAAAATGAACATTGAATATTCCCAAATAACTAAGGGTCAAGTTGTTGGGCCTTGGAATCTGTATATATTCAAACTTCGTGACATTCCCAACTCCCAAGCCATTTTCCAAAGGGATTGTGCTAACTGATACTCCCACTAGCAGTTTCCAAAAGCTCTGTTTGCTCAAAAACACTAAGTGTTTTCAGTCGTTTTAAGTTCTAGCCATTCTGGTGGTCCTGCTGTCTTATTTCTCTGTAGTTTTAATTTGATTTTTCCTGGTTATTAATTAGGTGATTACTCTTTTGTATGTTTATTGGCCATTTGGATTTCCTTTGTACTGAAGAGCAGTTTAAATTTTTTGCTGACTTTTTCTTTCTTTTTTAGTTGAAGTATATTTGCTTACAAAATTATGTTATTTCAGGTGAGTAGTTTTATAGATGATACTCCTCGTAGAGTGATAAAATATTGACTATATTCCCTGTGTTGAATATCACGCCCTTATTACATCCTTGCAGTTTATTTGTCTGACATCTGGTAGTGTGTACATTTTAGTTTTCTTCACCAGTTTTGCCCTTACCTCCACTCCCCCTTCCCTCCTAAGGTGGCTACTAGGTGGTTCTCTGTGCCTGTTTCTGTATGGTTATATCTGTTCATTTGTTTTATTTTTTAGATTCCAAATACAAGTGAAAACATTTTCTCTATCTGACTTATTTCACTAAACATAACAACCTCTAGGTCCACTGATGGTGTTATAAGTGGCAAAAAGAAATTTCACTCTTCATTTATAGCTAAATAATATCCCATTGTGTGTATGTGTGTGTGAGTGTGTGTGCATGTATACCACAGCTTCTTTATTTATATTGATGGACACTTAGGTTGCTTCCATATCTTGGCTATTGTAAATAATGCTGCTATGAAATTGGGGTGCATATATCTTTTTGAATTTATGTCTTCATTTTCTTCAGATATATCCAGGAGTGAATTTGCTCAATTTTATGGTAGCTTTTTTAGGAACTGTTATTTCCATAATGCCTGTACCATTTTACATTTCTCCTCATCCTTGCCAGCACTTGTTATTTGTTGTCTTTTTGATGATAGCCACTCTGACAGATGTGCATAATAATTTGAAAAGATATAAGGACACTAATGTTTATTGCAGCATTATTTATAAAAGCCAAGATAAGGAAGCAACCTGTTTCCATGGATTGATGAATAAATAAAGAAAATATGATAAATATAATAATATATAATGGAATATTAGCCATTAAAAATGAAATCTTGCTATTTATAAAAACATGGCTGGACCTAGAGGATACTATGCTAAGTGAACTAGATCGGATAGTGAAAGACAAGTATTATATCATCTCATATGTGGAATTTAAAAACAAAACAAAATGAAAACAAACTAAAGATATAGAGAACAAATGGGTGGTTTCCAAAGGGGAGAGGATAGTAGATGCTGAAGCAAACTAGGTGCAGGGGATTAAGAGGCACAGTTAAGAGGTACAGGCCTCCAGTTATAAAATAGACTCTTCACTGGTATAAAAGGAATATGGTCAATAATATTGTAACAAATTTGTATGAGGATACATGGCTACTATATTTACTATGGTGATCATTTCATAATGTATTTAATGTCAAATTAATATGTAGTACCCCTGAAACTAACATAATATTGTACTTCAATTAAATTTCAATAAAAAGAGGCACCCGAAATATCTGTGCACTATTGAGTTTCAGGAACCAACACATTCTGCTTTAATTCATATAGTAGATTTGAATTTTATGCTGCTTTCAATCAAAAGCAGTTTCTCTAATATTGGTGGATCCTATTAACCTCCCGGGAAAGTTCTCAGTGCCCTGCTCGAATGTTCTTCATCCCCTGTCTAGGTCACCTGCATCTTTGTTGGATTCCTGTCTTAAGAATGCAATTCTCTGAGACCAGACACTATAAACTCCCTAGAGGAAAACATAGACCAAACACTCTCTGACATAAATCACAGCAATATTTTTTTAAGTCTGTCTCCCAGAATAATGGAAATAAAATAAACAAACAGGTTCTACTTAAACTCAAAAGCTTTTGCACAGCAAAGGAAATAATAAACAGAATGAAAAGATAAATCACAGATTGGAAGAAAATATTTGCAAATGATGTGACCAATAAATAGGTCCTACTTAAATTCAAAAGGTTTTGCATAGCAAAAGAAATAATAAACAAAATGAAAAGACAAAATCACAGATTGGGAGAAAATATTTGTAAATGATGTGATCAACAAAGGATTAGTCTCCAAAATTTACAAATAGCTCATGATGCTTCATAGCATCAAAACAAAAAAACCCAACTGAAAAGACCTAAATAGACATTTCTCCAAAGAAGATATACAAATGGCTAAGAGGCACATGAAAGGATGCTCAACATCACTAATTTTTAGAGAAATGCAAATCAAAACTACAATGAGCTATCACCTCACACTGGTCAGAATGGCTATCATCAAAAAATCCATAAACAATAAATGCTGGAGAGGGTGTAGAGAGAAGGGATCCCTCCTATACTATTGGCGGGAATGTGAATTGGCACAACCACTACAGAGAACAGTATGGAGGTTCCTTAAAAAACTAAAAGAGAGCTACTATATGACCCCGCAATCCCACTCCTGGACATGTATCTGGAGAAAAACATGACCAAGACATGGAAGCAGCCTAAATGTCCATCAAGAGAGGAATGGACAAAGGAGATGCAGCACACATATACAAAGGACTATGACTCAGCCATTAAAAATAATGAAATAATGCCATGTGAGCCACATGGATGGATCCAGAGATTGTCATACTGAGTGAAATAAGTCAGACAGAAAAGGACAATTATCATATGACATCCAAAGAAATGATACAAATGAACTTACAAAACAACAAGAGACTTACAGGCTTAAGAGAAAGAACTTATGATTGTTGGGGTTGGAGGGGGAGGAAAGGGGAAGGGACAGTTAGGGAGTTTGGGATGGACATGTACACAATTTTATGTTTAAAATGAATAACCAACAAAGATCTACTGTATAGCACATGGAACTCTGCTCAGTGTTATGTGGCAGGCTGGATAAGAGGGGAGTTTGGGGGAGAATGGATACATGTATATGTATGGCTGAGTCCCTTAGCTGTTCACTTGAAACTATTACAACATTATTTGTTAATAGCATACTCCCCAACACAAATTAAAAATTTAAAGAAAAAAAAAAGAATGCAATCCTCTGCCTAAGGGCCTTCTTTAAACACAGGATCATATTTAATAACTTAGTAGTCTCATTTTAAAATGTACATAGATACAAGCATAAATAACTCAATAATATAGTTTAACTCAAAATAGCCAAATATTTTAATTTGAATTTGTAATCAAAATATAAATTACTTATCATATATTTTACATGTTTTATGCTAAGTCTTTGAAACCCAGAATATATTTTTTATTTGTAGCATAATTCGATTGGGAGTAGTCAATCTTCAACAGCTACCTCTGGCTAGTGGCTTCTGTATTGGATATTGTGGCCCCAGAGCATAAAAGCAATTTCCTTTTTTTTCCTGTTTTTGAAAATATGTAGGGAAAATTCACAGGTAATACTTTGTTCTCCACAGGTAAGGCTCTATCGTCTTCTCAGATTTCTCTGTTTTCTTATTTACCATTTGGGCTATAGCGAACATAATATTTGTTACTGTGATATTTTCATTTCACATTATAAAGTAAACTTATATGAGACTGATTTTCACCATCATTATTTTAAATAATTGATATGTATTGAAGCCTATAATGCTATGTTAGTTTTCAACAAAGTAATTTTAAAATTAGAATTTTCTTTGCTAATTTAGTAAGGTAAAGTGACTTCTCAAGGTTAGTATGATCTGTATATCTTTTATTATCATTTAGGATAAGATCATATCATGTTTTCTTTTTAAAAAATTTTATTGAGGTATAGTTGATTTACAGTTGTGTTTAATTTCTGCTGTACAGCAAAGTGAATCAGTTATACACAGATATATTCTTTTTCATAGTCTTTTCAATTAAGTGAGTTTTTCAGAGTTGTCATTTATACTATGGAAATCAAAAATATGTCAATAGTTCCTAGATTTCCAAATAGTAATCTGAGTCAAGTCAGGAGGTATTAAATTGGTTTTCCATTGAAGAAAGTGAAAAAAATTCATTTGATGGTTTTATCTATACAAACTGAATTATATCAAAATAAATGAAAATCAGATAACTTCTTTAAAATCTAACATGGTGTGGGAAAAAAGTTTTAGAATGCTCTGCTTGCAGTGATCTCCAATAATATTTAGACATAGTGGCATAAAAAAAAAGTAGGGGTTATAAGAACCAATTTTCATGTGGGTGAATAAGTCAAAACTTCTGCAATTCTTCTCCAATCTTTCCTCAAAGAAATCAGCCAGAACATTATGATGATACTCCAGTTTAGTGTCTGTATTACAGACTATCAAAAATGTTGTAACCCTTTCCTTTCTCTTGTTCCGCCATGTTTCTCTAGTTGTGTTAACCGTGACCCAAAAAGAAAGTTAGAAAAGTGGGAATTTCTCAGTCTTAAAAAGATTCCCACTTTCAATTACACAATTATTTTAACATATAGTAAATAGATTCATGTCTGCATTTACATATTGACTCAAATTTTACTTCTTATGATATCTTTTTGTATCATTTTCATTAACTCACATATATTAAAAATAACATTTTGGAATGCTAGTTGTGTCTATCTGGCTAGTCTAATTCTAAATAAAGTCCCAGAATGGTATTGTTTGGCATTTCCCCATGAAAATGACAGTCGCTAAAGATCGAAACTTCAATATTATGTGGGCATTTTAATAATGTCACATTTCAATAATAGTCCATTCCTTGAAGAACAGTTTTTGCTAGGCAAAAATTTTGATAAGTATATTATGGGAAATGATCTATGTTTCCAGTTGGTTGCTTGTCCAGCAAACTGGCCAATGATACTCTTGCCTTTTTTTTTTTGCAGTTGCAGGAACCCTTTAATCAACGCACAGTTAAGCTCTCTAGTTTTTAATTCTGAAATGATTTCCTTGTTTTCAGTGGTTCATGTCATCACTGTCAACCATAAAACTTCAACATCTTATCTCTCTTTAAATCATGTGTAGTGACAGCTCCCAAGCTATATTCTCTGCTAAGGTGTTTTGCTGCTGCTGCTGCTGCTGCTGCTAAGTCGCTTCAGTCGTGTCCGACTCTGTGCGACCCCACAGATGGCAGCCCATTGGGCTCTGCCATCCCTGGGATTCTCCAGGCAAGAACACTGGAGTGGGTTGCCATTTCCTTCTCCAATGCATGAAAGCGAAAAGTGAAAGCGAAGTCGCTCAGCTGTCTCTGACTCAGCGACCCCATGGACTGCAGCCTACCAGGCTCCTCCGTCCATGGGAGTTTCCAGGCAAGAGTACTGGAGAGGGATGCTGTTGCCTTCTCCGGCTAAGGTGTTTTAGTCACCATGAACTCTGTTTTCTGTACTGTTGATAATGACAGATGCTTTCTTTTCTTCCAAGGTTACCTGCACTTTAACTTTTTTTTGAAATTTTTATCAATCAGTTAAACCAAATTACAAGATAAAAAACCAGTAATCAGTACTGGTGCATATTCAGGGGAGGGACCTTGAACACCAGTGGCCACTCATGCCAGTTCAGGTCCCATTTTGCTACCAAATGAGTTTTGGCAGAAAATTTGCAAAAAGTTTTGGGTTTTATGGCTTTCAGAATGGTGGATAAGGGATTATGTATCTGTGTATGGAGACTGTTACCATCCGATACTTACATTCTTATTCTAAAGAGAGACTGCAAACTGAGTCATCTTTATTCAGAACACATCACAAAAATATTCGGTTGGGAAAACCTTTGTTCATCAGTAACATTCAAATTTTTGTTTCCTTAAGCTTCATTCAATACACTTCTCTGGGCTGTTGGTCTATCCCATAAGTAAAGGTTCATATATAATCCCAGTGCTCAGGTAGCTCAGGCCCTAGTAAGGGAGGAGATAAGAAAAAAGAAAACAAGAAAGAGGACAGACATCCAGTTTTGACCACGGAGAAGTGATGAATCTCACACTTGCTCTGCTGCCATAAACAGCTATGAAAGTGAAAGTGGCTCAGTCATTTCCGACCCATGGAATGTATCGTCCATGGGGTTCTCCAGGCCAGAATACTGGAGTGAGTAGCCTTTCCCTTCTCTAGGGGATCTTCCCAACCCAGGGATCGAACCCAGGTCTCCTGCATTGCAGGTGGATTTTTTACCAGCTGAGCCACGAAATCCATCAAGCAACTGTTCTCAAGAATTTCACAACAGACGTTCCGGGTGTGGTTCTTGCAAGAAAGCAAGCACAAACAGTGAGCTCTCTCTCTGTGGCTACTTTCCAAACTGTGACATAGGGAAGTGAAATGCAAGCAAAGAGCAACAGGCTTGCTGAACTGATGAACCTGACTGAAGGCTGGCCTGGGTTTTGTAGGCAGGTCCAAGACGGGAGCTGGGGAGCATCTTTATCTTCCTGTTGGTGGTAAGGAAGGCTGCAACATGAGCTAAGAACATCTTTTCTCCCTTGTTAGATCTTTAGACTATGTGCCGCTCCTAATATTTATGATGTGTCCTTCACACAAGTCCTCAGTAACTATCTTAAATTCCTTGGGATATTTCAGGATGTTCCTGTGGTCCATAAGGAATTCTCAAGTTCAAGCCCCATTCAGTTAAATTTCTTGTGATTTCTGATTTCATCCCAAGTACATCTGGATGCATTTCTGGGGAAAATGGGAGGTTTCAGTTTAGAATTACTGATAACACAGTAATTTAGGAATGAGAAAAATCTCATGACGTCAAGACTAATTTTTGAAGGCTTCTATTGACATGTGCCATTCCAATGAAAGCTTTAAAAAATAGTAAATTAAACTCAAAATTATCCATTACCAAAATGATGAAAAATATTTTATCCCATTATTACTTCTTGGCATTGCAGTCTTTCTCAGTATCTCATTCATCCATGCACTATTTTATAGAAATTCAAAAGACCATTTCCCAGATAGTGAATGATACCTCTCAGAAATCAATTACATTTCAAGACAACACTAATACTACACATATTTTTATTAGGAAATAAAACCACAGGATATGGATAGTAATAAAACTGGAATTATTCTGCTGGCAAAGTCCATAAAAGTAACCAATAATTTCAAAATCAAACAGAGGAATATATCTAGGGTCTGCTACTGAACAATATTAGCAGTAATATTTTCCTCAAGTTCACATTAATTTCCTCTCTCCGTTTCTGATATATGGCACATATTTGAAAACCCATGTGTCATTTGCTTACTCCCCAGGTCAGGAATGCTGGGAAACTTTCTCACATTATGCTAGAGTTGGTGTCTTAATTCTCCTCCCTCTTAATCGATTAACGAGTGAGGACTGAAGGAAACAATGTTAGAGAAAATTTCATTAGGTATAAATTGCAAGACATTTGTTTGAATGAATATAATAGCTCTGTCTTGATGGGCCTTGCGGGAATGCTTTAAGTATTACTGTAAGTGCCAGACCAGGTACTGAGCAATTTAATGGTGCCATTCGAGCATGGCCTTGTATCTGGTTTTTGTTTCAAAACATTCTTGGGGAAAACTTCACTGCCTGATAATAGGGAACCAAAGAATTCTTTCAAGTTTATGTGTTGCCATCATTTCTGAAGGGAGTCATTTAAGGTAAAACAACAAAAGTCTCTTTTTAAAGCTTAAGCCATTCTAATTTACCTCTTCTATAAAAAGAAAACCGAAATGTTTCAAAGCAGTATCTGACCAGCCACGTGACCAGTGATCTGAGTTGATACACCAAGTGACTTGTGACTTGTGATAATACTTGCAGTGACCCAAGATTTCCTCAATTATTTCTCACTGCCACAAATTTATGTCACTAGTTAAACAAATATTGATTTTTAAAAAAAGATTTAAGGTATGTAAAAGAACAATAGAGGATAAAGAATAATATACACTTACTTTTTCCCATCTAACATTGACACAACATACCTCAAATCTCTTTTAGCATTTTTCTCTTAAATGAAACATTATAGATTAAGCTATACTATCAGATAATCATGATGATGTGATCACTAATCTAGAGCCAGACATCTTGGAATGTGAAGTCAAGTGGGGCTTAGAAAGCATCACTATGAACAAAGCTAGTGGAGGTGATGGAATTCCAGTGGAGCTATTTCAAATCCTGAAAGATGATGCTGTGAAAGTGCTGCACTCAATATGCCAGCAAATTTGGAAAACACAGCAGTGGCCACAGGACTGGAAAAGTCAGCTTTCATTCCAATCCCAAAGAAAGGCAATGCAAAAGAATGCTCCAACTACTGCACAATTGCACTCATCTCACACGCTACTAAAGTAATGCTCAAAATTCTCCAAGCCAGGCTTCAGCAATATGAGAACTGTGAACTCCCTGATGCTCAAGCTGGTTGTAGAAAAGGCAGAGGAACCAGAGATCAAATTGCCAGCATCCTCTGGATCATCAAAAAGGCAAGAGAGTTCCAGAAAAACATCTATTTCTGCTTTATCGACTATGCCAAAGCCTTTGACTGTGTGGATCACAATATCCTGTGGTTATGTATGGATGTGAGAGTTGGACTGTGAAGAAAGCTGAGTGCCAAAGAATTGATGCTTTTGAACTGTGGTGTTGGAGAAGACTCTTGAGAGTCCCTTGGACTGCAAGGTTGGACTGGTCCAACCAGTCCATTTTGAAGGAGATCAACCCTGGGATTTCTTTGGAAGGAATGATGCTAAAGCTGAAACTCCAGTACTTTGGCCACCTCATGCAAAGAGTTGACTCATTGGAAAAGACTCTGATGCTGAGAGGGATTGGGGGCAGGAGGAGAAGGGGACGACAGAGGATGAGATGGCTGGATGGCATCACTGACTCGATGGACGTGAGTCTGAGTGAACTCCGGGAGTTGGTGATGGACAGGGAGGCCTGGCGTGCTGCGATTCATGGGGTCACAAAGAGTCGGACACGACTGAGCAACTGAACTGAACTGATCCACAATTCTGACCTTGGAGTAAATTCTTTGTTGTTTACCCTTCCATTCCTTAACAACAAACATATACATGCACATGTTCTGTATGTTGTGTTTTGTATATGTATATGTCTGTATTATATAATTATACTATATATATTTCATATTTGCTTTTTATAATTTGCCATCATGTTAAGCTCAAACCATGTGTTTATATAGATACATATATACATATATACAATATAGATAGATCGTTCTAGTTTATTCTTTTTAATTAATATAAATATTTCATCATAAGGATACTGCAATTTGTTCATTCTTGCTTTTGTGTACAATTAGTTTCCCCTCTTTATGTTGGCTATTAAAAATGCATTGCAGCAAACTTCCTTGAATGTGTCTTCTTGTGCACATATGTAAAGTATTTTTGTGGAGGTTGGGGAGGAAGAAGTTATATATCCAGAAATTAAATAGCAGGGGTTCCAGCTTATAAGTATTTTCAGTATTATTAGATTCTGCTTAATTCTCATTTGAAGGGACTTTACTTATTTTTACTCTTATCTGCCATGGATGAGAATTTCTTTCCTTCTTAGCTCCATCAGCACTTTACTCTGTCAGATTTGTTTATATTTGACTTGATGGAGGGAAGATGGAATTGCTTGATTATTGCTGCGGTCAAACAAACTCTTTTTATATTTACTTTCCATTAGTATTTCCTCCTTTGCCAATTGTCTTTTGTCTAATTTTCCTCAATTTTACTATTAGATTAATGTATTTTTTGTTATTGATATCCAAGAATATGTTATACATTCTAGATAATTTTTTCTGGTCTTTCCTTGATCTTAATTAAATAGTATTTATAGTTTCTTTTTTGTTGTTTAGTTGCTAAGCCATGTCCAATCTTTCATGACCCCATGGACTGTAGCCTGACAGGCTCCTCTGTCTGTGGGATTTCCCAGGCAAGGATACTGGAGTGGGCTGCCATTTGCTTCTCCAGGCATCTTTCCAACCCAGGGATTAAACCCACATCTCCTGCACTGGCAGACGAATTCTTTACCACTGAGTTGCCAGGGAAGCCCACGGTTTCTTTAGCCCCACAAAAGTTTTGAATTGAGACATAGTCAAACTCATCTATCTCTGTTTTATGTCTTTTGATTATTGTGACTTAACAACATCTTCTCCTCTCTGACACACGGTCACTCTCTGTTTTCATTTCTAAAGACCATCTTGAGTTTGCATGCAAATTTACTTTTTCCCATGTGAATTTTAGCAGCAACTTTTGGCTGGAATTAAGTTGAATTTATAGTTATTTGGAAGATAATAAATTTAATATCTTCTCCAGGTAAACATGGTATACATCTTCATGTATTCATAATTCATTTGCATAATTTAGTAAATTTAAATAATTTTCTCCACCAAACTCAGAGCCTCCTGCTCATTCCCAGGAGCAGCTCACAACCAGGCCTCAGGGAGACTTGTGTGTGTGCACAGCACATAGGATTCAGCTATGAACAAAATGGAACCTTCTAGAGATGTCCAGGGCTAGTCCTACCCCCAGTCCCTGCCAATAAAGACCAGTTCCCTCAAAGCCCAACACGGCAGCATTCCCAGTGGGTCTCATTTCTCTGTGTCACAGCTTGGAGAGCGGAGCTCCTTTTGTTTTTTCTTGCTCTCAGGGACCACATCCTGCATGTCTGTTGTCCAATTCTTGGAAACAGTGGCTTTGTCCTGTGTTTGTTGAGTGTGATATCTTCTCAGCAGTGATAGGACAAGACCAATTGGCATCACCATTACATGGTTCATTAATATTTGTATGTCTCTTATTCTTATTTCCTTTCTTCATGTCTTATTGTATTGACTACTGTTTACTGAAGGAAAGAAACTGGATGCCAGAATGGCCTCATGGAGGAGTCAATCCCACTCCCCAACCCTAGACCAGCTGGGATGATATATGGAAGATAAATAAGCTTCTATCTTATTTTGGTCATTGTGTTTTGGAGCCTCTTATATTAGAAGCTTTGGAGAAGGCAATGGTAACCCCTCCAGTACTCTTGCCTGGAAAATCCCATGGATGGAGGAGCCTGGTAGGCTACAGTCCATGGGGTCGCTAAGAGTTGGACACAACTGAGCAACTTCACTTTCACTTTTCACTTTCATGTGTTGGAGAAGGAAATGGCAACCCACTCCAGTGTTCTTGCCTGGAGTATCCCAGGGACAGAGGAGCCTGGTAGGAGGCTGTCTTGAGGTCGCACGGAGTCAGACACAACTGAAAGGACTTAGCAGAATAAACTTACTTCCTAGCTCAAATTACTGTTCTGTGATTTGGCACAAATTTCCTTCTTTAACCCACTCCAGTGTTCTTGCCTGGAGAATCCCAGGGACAGAGGAGTCTGGTGGGCTGCTGTCTATGGGGTTGCACAGAGTCGGACACGACTGAAGCGACTTAGCAGCAGCAGCATATTAGAGGCTTAACCTTCTTCTTAAATTTGTGCCAAATCACAGAACAGTAATTTGAGCTAGGAAGTAAGTTTATTCATTTTAATGGAGAAACAGAAGTGTGAAGCAGACCCAAATTCTCATGATAAAGATCAGCATGTTACCAAAGAGAAACTCATTCACTTTTTACATTGTAGTAATGAGCTTTTGATTCTTTTGATTATAAACATGACAGGACATAAAATTAAAGAATTAAGGAATATTGAGGCTTGAAAGGATTTTAGAGATGGAAAGAGAAAGTGGAAGCCCAGATAATTTAAGTAATCTCTCCAGAGTCACATTATTACTTACACAAAAGATCTGTGGCTAGAATTGAGTAGTGGTATTTCTACTCTCTCTATTTTTTTTTTTTTTAAGAAAATCTTTTTCTACTAACTTCCACTGTAATAATTCTAGGATGCTAAATTTTCTATATTTTTAGTGAAAGATTTCTTTATTTATGTTGCAAACTGCTTCATTCTTTAAATGTATTATGTTTTGAAGCTTTCTCAAGACGTGACATCAGGGTTTTTGCTGAATGATAGTGATATATTTAGTTACGTCAATTTAAAAAATAGAATGCTAGAGGAGGCAGAGTCTAAGATCTCCAAATGGTGATTTGAAAATCAATTCCTAATCAGAATCACTTGTTTTGAAGACAAATGATAATGTTACTTTGTACTATGTGCCATTTATAAATATAGATCGTGATATATTGAAGTTCAATATTTTGAGTGATGGCAATTTCACTGGAAAAATGTAGGATTCTTTCTTTCATAGCAGGAATGGAAAAGATTCATGCTTAGTGAAAGTTATGTGAGCATACAAAAGTTGTCACTAAAATAAGACTATTATAATTAGCTTGCGTTCAAAATTGAAGTGGAAATAGTCATATGAAGTGTTAAAATTTTTCTTTTTTTTCCTTTAGTTTAGTTATTTGGATCTCATAACTACAAAAATGTATTTTTGAAAACTTTTTCTATCAAAGGAAAGTTAACTTACAGTGTGTTAACTTCAGGTGTACAGCAAAGTGACTTCTTTATGTATATACATATTCTTTTTCAGATTCTTTTCCATTATAGATTATTGTAACACACCAGGCCTCCCTGTCCATCACCAACTCCTGGAGCTTGCTCAAACTCATGTCCATTGAGTCAGTGATGTCATCCAATTATCTCATTCCCTGTCATCCCCTTCTCCTCCTGCCTTCAATCTTTCCCAGCATCAGGGTCTTTTCAAATGATTAAGTTCTTTTCATCAGGTGGCCAAAGTATTGGCACTTCAGTTTCAGAATCAGTCCTTTCAATGAATATTCAGGACTGATCTCCTTTAGGATGGACTGGTTGGATCTTCCTGCAGTCCAAGGGACTCTCAAGAGTTTTCTCCAATACCACAGTTCAAAAACATCAATTCTTTGGTGCTCAGCTTTCATCATCAGGTGGCCAAAGTATTGGCACTTCAGTTTCAGAATCAGTCCTTTCAATGAATATTCAGGACTGATCTCCTTTAGGATGGACTGGCTGGATCTTCCTGCAGTCCAAGGGACTCTCAAGAGTTTTCTCCAATACCACAGTTCAAAAACATCAATTCTTTGGTGCTCAGCTTTCTTTATGGTCCAACAGTTCTGTTCAGTTCAGTCGCTCAGTCGTGTTTGACTCTTTACAACCCCATGAATCGCAGCACGCTAGGTCTCCCTGTCCATCACCAACTCCCGGAGCTCACTCAAACTCCCGTCTATCGAGTCTATTATGCTATCAAGCCATCTCATCCTCTGTCGTCCCTTTCTCTTCTTGCCCCAAATCCCTCCCAGTGTCAGAGTCTTCTCCAATAAGTCAACTCTTTGCATGAGGTGGCCAAAGTACTGGAGTTTCAACTTTAGCATCAGTCCTTCCAAAGGACACCCAGGACTAATCTTTAGAATGGACTGCTTGGATATCCTTGCAGTCCAAGGGACTCTCAAGAGTCTTCTCCAATACCACAGTTCAAAAGCATCAATTCTTCGGTGCTCAGCTTTCTTCACAGTCCAACTCTCACATCCATACATGATCACTGGAAAAACCATAGCCTTGACTAGATGGATCTTAGTCGGCAAATGTCTCTGCTTCTGAATATGCTATCTAGGTTGGTCATATCTTTTCTTCCCAAGAGTTGGATCTCCTTGCAGTCCAAGGGACTCTCAAGAGTCTTCTCCAACACCACAGTTCAAAAGCATCAATTCTTCGGCGCTCAGCCTTCTTCACAGTCAACTCTCACATCCATACATGACCACAGGAAAAACCATAGCCTTGACTAGACGGACCTTAGTCGGAAAAGTAATGTCTCTGCTTTTGAAAATGCTATCTAGGTTGGACATAACTTTTCTTCCAAGGAGTAAGCGTCTTTTAATTTCATGGCTGCAGTCACCATCAGCAGTGATTTTGGAGCCCCAAAAAATAAAGTCTGACACTGTTTCCACTGTTTCCCCACCTATTTCCCATGAAGTGATGGGACCAGATGCCATGATCTTCGTTTTCTGAATGTTGAGCTTTAAGCCAACTTTTTTGCTCTCCTCTTTCACTTTCATCAAGAGGGTTTTTAGCTCCTCTTCACTTTCTGCCATAAGGGTGGTGTCATCTGCGTATCTGAGGTTATTGATATTTCTCCGGGAAATCTTGATTCCAGCTTGTGTTACTTTTTCCTGTAATTTTAGAAGTATTCATAGTATCTATGCTCCATGTCGAAAACTTAGAAACTACCAGAAAATGAAAAGAAGCACACATCACTTTACCGCTGTGTGTGTGCATGCTAAGTCACTTCAGTCGTGTTCGACTTTTTGCAACCCTGTAGATGGTAGTCCACCAGGCTTCTCTGTCTGTGGGATTCTCCAGACAAGAATACTGGAGTGGGTTGCCATCCCCTCCTCCAGGGGATCTTTCCCACCCAGGGGTCGAACCCGTGTTTCTTACATTTCCTGCTTTGGCAGGCTGGTTCTTTATAGCTAGCACCACCTTAACGTTGCAGTTCCCTCCATGTCTATTTCTCAGATACCCAAGTAGTTAAGTGGGCTTAGACGTCCAGTTAACTGGATGCTCTGATGCCTGACAGGCCCTGGAGAGGGTGACATGGCAGCTCCCCTTTGAGCAGCACTGGGAAGCTTTCCTAGATAAATCCTGAGCTCCTCTCTTCCACTTCATCAACTGGTTGATTGACCCGTGTCTACAGCAGGCATCTTTATGCCAGACCTTGGAATGCTGGCAACTGTTTTGTTTTTTAATTGAAAACGTGCAGTTCTCTAGTTTGGGGGCGTGCCTTAGAGGCACACGGCACACAACTCAAGAAGTGCATGAGGCTGCACAGTGAGAAGGAGGTCTCCTGCCCCTTACCTCTCAGACACCTTTGTCCTTGCTCTTGACCAGAGGCCGGGCCACAACTTTTCTGGTTGTTCTTTCAAGTTCGTTTTGCATGGACACAAGCATGCCAGGATGTTGTTCTGAACCCAAGTAACCATGTGCGGCCCACAGGGTTTGCATCTTGCTTTCTGATAGCAGTATCTTGGAGAGAACACAGGCCTTCCAGGGCCCGGAGCACTTCCTCGTTCTTTTAAACTGCTGCATGGTATTCCTTTGACCGCTTGCCATTTGTTAGCGGCCCCTCTTGGGGGGTTTAGCTGCTGCGGGCTTTTGCTCTCTCGGGCAGTGTGGCAGTTAACATTTGCAGGCCCAGACGCTTTGCTTGTCCAAGTGTGTCTGTGGGGCGAGGCCACGGGGTTTTCAGGAGAAGCAGTTTCCTCAGTTGGTGGCAGGCTTGCTTTGTCTCCCCTTCTCTCCCGTCTCCCTCCCTCCCGCCCCGCCTCCTCCCGC
>SJYT01076141.1:60088-126879 GCA_006410635.1 Cephalophus harveyi
CTTCTCCTTTGGTGTCACAATTTAATTTCTGAACTTTCTGGTTAGGACCAGATTTCAGGAGCCTGCTGCTTGGGAAACGGGGCTATTGATACCTTTGTGCTGCAGAAATTCCAGGTGCAGGAGTCTGAACCCCGGCGGGCTGAGACCTTGTTCTCCCGAGTGTGAGACGTGCCACTGCCGTAGGGCCGTGGCTCTCCGCTCGCCTCCTGAGGCCCACCTGTTACGCTAAGGCCCTGGGGCATGGAGACGAGACTTGCCCCCTTGGTGCCTCTGAACCAGCTGTGCCGTGACCACGCAGTGTGGGGAGACCGGCGGCTCTCCGGAGGCTGCTGGGTCTCAGCTTGCCGGTCAGAGTAATGGGCGATTGCTGTGTAAGGCGCTGAGAGTGCTCAGTGGGCCTTCCCTCCTCACACCGTGAGCGTGTCTGGTGTACGTGTGGCTGGGTGCATGTGGAAAGGGGAGCCGAGCCCCCTCTTTCTGCCAGAAGCGCCGTTTATCCTGTTTCTGACACTTTAAGCTGCAGAGAAACTGCGCCGGCTCCTGGGAGCTCGGCCCCGCTTGAGGCTTTCAGTCTGTCCTCAAGACCGCTTTTTTTGTTGTGGTTTGTTTCTTTTATTTTATGTGTTCCATCTGTTTTCAAAGTTGGAGTCGTGTTTGTTTTTTAGGACGGGGGAGGAGGGTGGCAACCGTCTGGGCTGTGTGATGTGGACGGATCGGAAGTGACCGCAGCAGCGGGCTTCCTAGGGACGTGAGAGCCGCGTGCCGGGGTAATCTGGATGTGGAGAGAAGCCCCTCAGAGGGAGAAGCCGGGCTGGGCCGGCGCCTGGAGAAACCCCGTCCACCTGGCGCAGGTCACGTGCACAGGAGCCCGTCTCCTCCAGGCTGTCCGTCTGTCTGTCTGGAGTCTCGTCACCTGAGGCTTCTTTCTCCCTCGGCTGTTGGAGGTTTCCATCCAGGCTGGGGGCAGGGGCTGAGCCAGGCGAGGAGACTCAGAGCCTAACCTGGCCAGTCACAGTCACGTGGCAAGTGACGGTGGCAAGTTACTGTTCCCGGTGCCTCCGGGGGGCCAGGACCGTCAGGGATGGAGGCGGGGATGCTGGGACTCAGAAAGGAACAGCGTGGGTTGCGAGCCGATGCCTGGAGGTGGCGCAGGTTCCAAGTGACACCATCCGTCCCCCTCCTGTGGGCCCTGCTGCCGTGTCCAGCCCGACCCCTCATGAAATCAGGGAGACAGATGGACTTCGGCTGCAGTTCCTTCCAGGACTGCAGAGCAGCTGGCAGTGGGGACCCGGGAAGCATCAGCCGCTGTGGTTTTCAGCTGGGGTTGCTCGGGGCCCCGGGCCCTGGGAGGTACTGTGGGTGGAGGGGTGGGCGGCAGGCGTGTCCCGCCGTGTGACTCGGTCACCCCTCTGCTGCATCTTACCATCTCACATGGGGGCCTCCTCGTGCGTTGCTGCTTGGTGCCTGGTGCTTGGAAGACGCTGGGCAATGCTTGTGGGAGCCGTTAAGGATTGGCAGGTGTCCCCTCCGCTGTGCTGTGTGAGGTGATGGGTCTGCTTGCCGTGGCCCAGAGGTTTCCCCAGGGCTTTGTGCCTCCCTCAGGCAGTGAGCTTGGCTCACTGTGTGATGTGGACGAATCGGAAGTGACCGCAGCATGGTCACTGCAGTGAGCCGAGCCACGGCTGTCTCATTTGCATTGTCCCCTGCGGGCCAGGCCGGGCACAGGAGCCGACCTCATGTGCTGAAGTTCAGGGGGCGTCTGGATGCCGGGCAGGTGCAGTTAGTGAACTTGACCCTGACCTTGCTCCAAGGGCAGTGTGGGCAAGGGAACCCCAGATCCTGACCTTACCTGGTCACAGCCTCCTCTGAGCATCAGGGGGGTGTGGGGTGGGGGGGCCCCCAGCCTCTCTTCTCAGGAAAGTGCACACAGGCCTGGCTGTTGTGGTGTCTGAGGTCCATGTGGGCTCCTCCCCCTCAGGTGACAACCCGTTGCTGCTCCATAACCACAGACTGGGAAGGAAGGATGCCCCAAGTTCACCCTGCATGCACGGGCGGGGAGAGGGCATCGCGAGTCAGGGAAGGCTTCCCGGGAGGGTGTCTGCCCGAACTGGGATGGAGAGTGAGGCCTGAGGCTTAGAGATGCCAGCCGATCCAGTGCGCCCTGAACCGCTTGCAGTAAGGAATGTGGGTGGGCGAGTCAGCAGGGAGCCTTTGTGTGCTTCTGTGGGGATCCAGACCCCAACCCCGGCTCTGTGGGGTGGGGTGGGTCAGGGCACATGGTCCTGGATTGTGGGGGAGACGTCAGGGGCAGGGGGACAAGTTCCAGGCCTGGGAGGATACTGGTGAGGACTGTGGTGGTTGAACCAGGGTCAGAGAGTGGGCGGGGTGTCAGGGGGGCTGAGATGGCCAGCGGTGGATTAGCAGCCGGGCAGGACTGGAGGGCCTGGGGGCCTGGTCCTTGTGGGAGGGTGGATGGGCTGGAGTGGGACGGGCTGAGGCAGACCTGGGGGTGCCTGGGCGGGAGTGGGGTTGGGTGGTTGGCTTAAGGCCATCCGTGGGCGGAGGGTCTGCTTCGGGTGGTTCAGGCTGGAGCTGTGCCCACAAGGCCCAGGCTCTGGGATTGGAGCGGGGGACGGCTGGCTATGGGCCAGATGGGCAGACGCCAGCCCGCCTCCTCTGGGCACCCAGCCCTCTCTCTCAGCCAGAAGGTGGCTCCGAGGACTGGCTGGGGGTTCATAAGCGTCCCCCTTGAGAGCGAGGTCATCCCGGGAGGTGCAGCCGCCGCCCTGCCTCCAGCTGGCTGTGGTGGAGGTGCTGGAAGGGTACTTACTCCCTGCCGGAGTAACCTGTGTTTTCTTTGATTTTCTCCACAGGAAGCGAGGCATAGAAGTCGTGCAGGTGAGTACAGACCGTGCCCTCGCCACCGTGCAGGTGGAAGGGCCTGCGGCGCTTGCCTTTCCCGCTCTCGGAGGAGTCTGGGCGCGTGGCCTCTCTCCACCTGCTCTTGTTTTAATTCTCTTTCTGTGGAATCGACGTGATTGCTGCCCAGGGTGGCCAGGAGTTGGGGCTGGCTGTCTGGAGGGGTTGCGGAATTGCTGTGCTGTCGGTGGGGGAGCAGTGGGACCCTGGGTCGGGGTGGGCAGCGTGAGGGGGCATAGCCCCACGTCCCGGTCCTGGGTGCTGTTGTGGCCCGTCTGTGCCATCCTCAGGGGAACTCCAGCCCCGGGGTGTCTGCCTCCGCTGTTAGCCCTCTGGGGATGAGCCTTCTCCTACCTGGACCATTCTTGTATCATGACCCAAGTGGTGTCATCTCCATAGACCTTTCTTCCCCCGACCCCAGGGTGCGTCCCCTCCCCCTTGTCCTTCTCTGCTCAGTGGCCGCATCTGATCTTCGAGGTGTTCCCCTGGCCCCTGGGGCATGGACTGAGTCAGCAGGGACTCCTAACCCCCTGTGTTGCCTCACTTTGGGTTGGACTTGGATCACGAGCTCAGTGGGGCTTCCCTGATGGCTCTGCAGTAAAGAACCTGCCTGCAATGCAGGATTCGCAGGAAATGCTGGTTCGGTTCTTGGGTCAGGAAGATCTTCTGGAGGAGGAAATGGCAACCCACTCCAGTATTCTTGCCTGGAGAACCCCATGGACAGAGGAGCCTGGCGGGCTACAATCGCTGGCATTGCAAAGAGTTGGACATGACTGAGCACACACACGTACACACACGTGAGATGAGCTCATTAGCTGGGGAAGGAACGATAGTTGGAGAGAGAAGCTCTCCTGGGGTGTGGAGCTTGCCCTGTGGGCCCCACATGGATGACAAGCTCGGATAGCAGCAGTGGTGCCAGGGGGCGGGGTCTGTCTGAGAGTGGGGAGGGGTAGGGACATGCCAGGGGTGCCCGCTGGCCAGCTCCATTTGTCCTGACAGTTAGGACTCGTGGGGGGATGGGAAGGGGGCCATTTCTCTCTGCGGGGACTTGAAGATGCCCTCAGACCCTTCATGAGGGCCAGGCTGTGATGTTTGCACCAGAGGTTCTGCCTGGCACCTAACAGGTACTTGGTGGGTCCTGAGGGTATCCTGGTTGGGCTTCCTGTCCCTGCCCAGGGTGAGTCTGCCTGTGTGTGCAGCTTGGCTGGCAGCCCTTCTTCCACCTGGGGCTGCAGAGAGGGGAACCCAGACTAGAGCTTCATCAGGGCTGACGGGAGCCTGCCCACCCACTAGAATATCTGAGGAAGGCTTTTAAACAGCCTGCTGAGAAGTTCTCAGAATCCACCTTGTTAACTTCAGCCCCCATCCCCCTCCCCACAAGTGGTTTTCAGCTGGGGTTGCTCGGGGCCCCGGGCCCTGGGAGGTACTGTGGGTGGAGGGGTGGGCGGCAGGCGTGTCCCGCCGTGTGACTCGGTCACCCCTCTGCTGCATCTTACCATCTCACATGGGGGCCTCCTCGTGCGTTGCTGCTTGGTGCCTGGTGCTTGGAAGACGCTGGGCAATGCTTGTGGGAGCCGTTAAGGATTGGCAGGTGTCCCCTCCGCTGTGCTGTGTGAGGTGATGGGTCTGCTTGCCGTGGCCCAGAGGTTTCCCCAGGGCTTTGTGCCTCCCTCAGGCAGTGAGCTTGGCTCACTGTGTGATGTGGACGAATCGGAAGTGACCGCAGCATGGTCACTGCAGTGAGCCGAGCCACGGCTGTCTCATTTGCATTGTCCCCTGCGGGCCAGGCCGGGCACAGGAGCCGACCTCATGTGCTGAAGTTCAGGGGGCGTCTGGATGCCGGGCAGGTGCAGTTAGTGAACTTGACCCTGACCTTGCTCCAAGGGCAGTGTGGGCAAGGGAACCCCAGATCCTGACCTTACCTGGTCACAGCCTCCTCTGAGCATCAGGGGGGTGTGGGGTGGGGGGGCCCCCAGCCTCTCTTCTCAGGAAAGTGCACACAGGCCTGGCTGTTGTGGTGTCTGAGGTCCATGTGGGCTCCTCCCCCTCAGGTGACAACCCGTTGCTGCTCCATAACCACAGACTGGGAAGGAAGGATGCCCCAAGTTCACCCTGCATGCACGGGCGGGGAGAGGACATCGCGAGTCAGGGAAGGCTTCCCGGGAGGGTGTCTGCCCGAACTGGGATGGAGAGTGAGGCCTGAGGCTTAGAGATGCCAGCCGATCCAGTGCGCCCTGAACCGCTTGCAGTAAGGAATGTGGGTGGGCGAGTCAGCAGGGAGCCTTTGTGTGCTTCTGTGGGGATCCAGACCCCAACCCCGGCTCTGTGGGGTGGGGTGGGTCAGGGCACATGGTCCTGGATTGTGGGGGAGACGTCAGGGGCAGGGGGACAAGTTCCAGGCCTGGGAGGATACTGGTGAGGACTGTGGTGGTTGAACCAGGGTCAGAGAGTGGGCGGGGTGTCAGGGGGGCTGAGATGGCCAGCGGTGGATTAGCAGCCGGGCAGGACTGGAGGGCCTGGGGGCCTGGTCCTTGTGGGAGGGTGGATGGGCTGGAGTGGGACGGGCTGAGGCAGACCTGGGGGTGCCTGGGCGGGAGTGGGGTTGGGTGGTTGGCTTAAGGCCATCCGTGGGCGGAGGGTCTGCTTCGGGTGGTTCAGGCTGGAGCTGTGCCCACAAGGCCCAGGCTCTGGGATTGGAGCGGGGGACGGCTGGCTATGGGCCAGATGGGCAGACGCCAGCCCGCCTCCTCTGGGCACCCAGCCCTCTCTCTCAGCCAGAAGGTGGCTCCGAGGACTGGCTGGGGGTTCATAAGCGTCCCCCTTGAGAGCGAGGTCATCCCGGGAGGTGCAGCCGCCGCCCTGCCTCCAGCTGGCTGTGGTGGAGGTGCTGGAAGGGTACTTACTCCCTGCCGGAGTAACCTGTGTTTTCTTTGATTTTCTCCACAGGAAGCGAGGCATAGAAGTCGTGCAGGTGAGTACAGACCGTGCCCTCGCCACCGTGCAGGTGGAAGGGCCTGCGGCGCTTGCCTTTCCCGCTCTCGGAGGAGTCTGGGCGCGTGGCCTCTCTCCACCTGCTCTTGTTTTAATTCTCTTTCTGTGGAATCGACGTGATTGCTGCCCAGGGTGGCCAGGAGTTGGGGCTGGCTGTCTGGAGGGGTTGCGGAATTGCTGTGCTGTCGGTGGGGGAGCAGTGGGACCCTGGGTCGGGGTGGGCAGCGTGAGGGGGCATAGCCCCACGTCCCGGTCCTGGGTGCTGTTGTGGCCCGTCTGTGCCATCCTCAGGGGAACTCCAGCCCCGGGGTGTCTGCCTCCGCTGTTAGCCCTCTGGGGATGAGCCTTCTCCTACCTGGACCATTCTTGTATCATGACCCAAGTGGTGTCATCTCCATAGACCTTTCTTCCCCCGACCCCAGGGTGCGTCCCCTCCCCCTTGTCCTTCTCTGCTCAGTGGCCGCATCTGATCTTCGAGGTGTTCCCCTGGCCCCTGGGGCATGGACTGAGTCAGCAGGGACTCCTAACCCCCTGTGTTGCCTCACTTTGGGTTGGACTTGGATCACGAGCTCAGTGGGGCTTCCCTGATGGCTCTGCAGTAAAGAACCTGCCTGCAATGCAGGATTCGCAGGAAATGCTGGTTCGGTTCTTGGGTCAGGAAGATCTTCTGGAGGAGGAAATGGCAACCCACTCCAGTATTCTTGCCTGGAGAACCCCATGGACAGAGGAGCCTGGCGGGCTACAATCGCTGGCATTGCAAAGAGTTGGACATGACTGAGCACACACACGTACACACACGTGAGATGAGCTCATTAGCTGGGGAAGGAACGATAGTTGGAGAGAGAAGCTCTCCTGGGGTGTGGAGCTTGCCCTGTGGGCCCCACATGGATGACAAGCTCGGATAGCAGCAGTGGTGCCAGGGGGCGGGGTCTGTCTGAGAGTGGGGAGGGGTAGGGACATGCCAGGGGTGCCCGCTGGCCAGCTCCATTTGTCCTGACAGTTAGGACTCGTGGGGGGATGGGAAGGGGGCCATTTCTCTCTGCGGGGACTTGAAGATGCCCTCAGACCCTTCATGAGGGCCAGGCTGTGATGTTTGCACCAGAGGTTCTGCCTGGCACCTAACAGGTACTTGGTGGGTCCTGAGGGTATCCTGGTTGGGCTTCCTGTCCCTGCCCAGGGTGAGTCTGCCTGTGTGTGCAGCTTGGCTGGCAGCCCTTCTTCCACCTGGGGCTGCAGAGAGGGGAACCCAGACTAGAGCTTCATCAGGGCTGACGGGAGCCTGCCCACCCACTAGAATATCTGAGGAAGGCTTTTAAACAGCCTGCTGAGAAGTTCTCAGAATCCACCTTGTTAACTTCAGCCCCCATCCCCCTCCCCACACCTAGCAGGTTCAGGGGGTGGTGCCCTCAAGCTGCTCTGCCCCTGGGACCCACAGGGTGTGGGTGGTGGGTTGGGGGCGGGGCTAGGCACCTCTGTCTGGCCGCTGTGGCGGCCAGCTGCTGAATTCTTCCTCCTGGCCTCCCTCTTCATAGTTTGTGGGTTGACCTTGTCACCCCGAGGCTGAGGTTTGTTTTGGAAGAGGAGGTAGTTTCTGGAAGCTTCTCAGCAGCTGTGTGTTTTTCATCCTGCCTCATCTTGGCTCTGCTGTTCTATGATCTACACTGAACTTTTCTGTGGACCTCAGTTTCTCCATCCATCGAGAGGAAGAGGTCCAAAGGATACTCAAAAGTAATGCTTTCAGTGCCTTTGATTAGTAGTGTCTGCTGGAGGATTTTAAAGCCTGTGAATGGCTGAGGACAGGGGTGGATTGGTAATGCCTGCCTGGGGTCTAGCAGCGGGCAGAGCAGGTGCAGCTGTACCCATGTCCTTCTGGAGCCTGGTGTCTCCTGCTCCAGGACACTTTGGCTTAATTTCATCTCTTAGTCGTCTTTGATGATTTCCTTGGAAGCCCCCTGATCCTTTGTAGATGCTGCTGTACTCACCACCAAAGCCTAGACCCGTAGTTGAAGCCATAGCTGGAGGTCACTGTGAAGGGCCAGGTACTTCCTGGAGGTTAGCTACAGCCTCCATCAGGGTCCACATGGAAATTTCTCTTGGGAGCTGTTTTTAGAGGCAATGAATTCATGTGCTCATGAACAGTCGCTGCTTAAAAGGTGAAGAAGTAGGCTCTGTCCCCAGTACCTGATCCCTGTTCATACCAGATCCGAGACTATAACCCAGTGCGATGCATCTCTCCCATGGGAAGGGACAGGAGGGGGGCAGGTGGAGGGAGCCCCTGGAGCTTCAGGATGTGAGGGCCAACCCAGGGGTCAGTGTGTTCACTTTGCCTGGCTTCCCGGGAAGACCAAGACCTTTAATCCACTTAGTCTCTGGGTGGAATGGGAAACTGGAGCCATTGTTTAAGAATATACCAGGCAGAAGAAGAGTTGTGAAATCTTTCTTGATGGGTCTGCTGTTCATTTGGGAGATGACTTGGGGGGAGGAAGTGGCGGCTGGGGACCAGCATGAAGGCAGGCTGGACGCTTTCCACGCCAGCATCTAAAAATAAAACCCACCATGACGCCTCTCTGTTCACCTCCTCCTGGCATCCCTGCATGTTTGGAAAACTTGAAATTTCAGGATACAGAGTAAAAACTCTTTGAAGAAATTGGAAACCAAGCCACTTTTTTTTTTTTTTCAAAGTCAGCCAAGCCTCTGTGCAGCAGACCCCAGGCTGGTGGGCCCCTGAATGCTAGTGATGGGCGTGTGCCAGTCACTGGGTGGCAGTGATTGAAGAGGAAGGAGCAGAGTGAGCATGCCACAGCTGCCACTCAGTATTTCGTGCGTCAAGTGCTCTGAAGGGCACGGTCCCACTTTGTGCAGCCACCCAGTGATGTGAATGGTATTTTCATGTCCATTTTAGAGATTAGGAAACTGAGGCTCAGAATTTTCCCCTCAAGGAACTGAATTGGTTAAGTTTGTGGAGCTGAATTTGAGTGCGGTTGATTTGCCTGTAAAGCCCATGGTTTTTCTGGATTTTCTGCAGGTCTCTCCTGCATGTTTGTAGATTGCTCTGCTTACTACATGCTTTCATGCCTGTTGTTACCTGGGCTTTGGCTCCTGTTAATATTTTTTTAAAAAAAGGATGTTGGGACCTAGGTTCAGGAACCAAGACTGTAAAATGAGACCTGCAGTGTGTCCTGGTCACAAGAGTTGTTCCTCCTGCTGTTGAACAGCAGTAGTAACACTATGAGTGCAAACATTTATTGGGCACCACTGTTTACCAGGCAGTGATGCCATTTGCTAGAAGGAAGCATCTGTGTGTGACCTCTCCAAGGCAGGGGTGGGAACACACTGATGAAAGTTAGCCTTGCAGACCCTCGGCCTTCTCATCTGTTCGTTCCCACAGCTGATCTCATGGCTTTTGGTTCTTCCACGTTCCAGTCAACACTTTGTATCCTCTGTCTTTTCAATTTTAGACGTTTCAGTACGTGTACTTCGGTATGACCTTGTGATTTCCATTTCCATCTCCCTCAAAATTAATGACCCTCAATACTTCTTCATGTCCTTCTTGTCCATCTGTGTATATCTTCTGTGAAGTGTCTATTCAAATCTTTTGCCCACTTTAAAAGTTTTTTTTTTTTTTAATTAAATTTTAGGAATTCTTTCTATATTCTAGGTACAAGTCCTTAGATGCAGAAAAAACATTTGACAAAGTCCAGCGTCTACTCAGCATAAAATCCTAAGCAGTCTAGTGGAAGGAAACTTCCCCAGTCTGATAAAGGGCACTGTGCAAAAATTCTACAGCTCATATCATATGTAATGGTGAAAACATAAAATTTTTTCCCTGTGTCGGGAATGGTGAAAAAACATTTCCCCTACCCTGGGTTGGAAAGATCCCCTGGAGAAGGAAATGGCATTCTTGCCTGGAGAATGCCATGAGCAGAGGAGCCTGGCAGGGTACAGTCCATGGGATCACAGAGTCGGACACGACTGAGCGGCTGACACTTTCACTCCTTATATCCAGTATTATACTGCAGGTCCTAACTAGTGCAGCAAGGACAAGGAGAGAAACGAATGGCATCCAGATTGGAAAAAAAACACTGAATTTTGATAATAAATTACTGTAATTCTTGCCATATAATTCTGAAGGGATTCAGAGAATTTGCTATGGTAAATCTCTTTCCATCTATTTATTTGACTAGGTGGTTTCAGCACTATAAAATTTGAAAAATGGAGATAGAATTGATAATAAACTCAGCTTTATTCTGGAAGTAGGTTATAGTCATCGGTGGGTCTGTGAAATAATTTAAAAGCATTACCATTCATCTCTTCTAAGATTTATTTCTAATAAAGTTTAATTTTTATGATTATTACCTATATAGATTTATATTTCTGCTGTATTGATCAATTATGTGCTAATAGTAGTTGTAATAATAATTCAATCCAGAAGAAAAAATTTGACACTTAGAGCTTTATGGTTACATGAAATTTAAAAATTGACATTTATATACATTTTTCTTTTTTGTCTCATAGTATGTTAGACTAATCAATGAAAAAGGCCTTCAAACATGAAATACACTGAAAGTAGAAATGTCTCAGGGATGTGGATTGGAAATTGGAGTTTGAGGAGGCAGAAGGAGGCTTGCTATCTTTCCAAGTGTCTAAGAAGCGTCCAATTCTGTAATTTTAAGATGGATGACGGTGGATCTTGAATTGCTGTGGTATTTAGAATTCCACTGGGTCCATTTGAAAGAGACACAGTAACAGTTTTATTCTGAAATGTTAATATTTACAATATGTTGGAAATTACATCCTCTACAAGTATTTAAACTTACGATGAGAAATTTAGATGTCAGCTTGAAAATGTACAAATAGATACAGAGTTTTAAACATTTATTTTGGGGGGTTTGGACTGAAGGCCCGTGCTTTAGAGTGTTACCCCGTTTGCTTCCCAGAACCAGGCCCTGCGGCGGACCCAGCCCCAGAGAGCGGGGTCAGCAGCCCGGCTCTCAGGCCGTCAGCAGCCCTGCCCCGAGGGGGCCACTCGGACCCTGGGGTCCGGGCCTCCGCTGAGACTCAGAAAGGCCTTGCCAGTGGGCTCGTCTGCAGGCTAACTGGCCTCCCCTGAGTGGGTCTGTTAGGCCACGAGATGCTTGATAATAATGATCGCCTGCCGTTACCTGCTCAGGAAGCCTGAGCGGCCCCAGGTGAGCCCGCGTCCAGCAGGGCTGGGAGGACTGGGAGGCCTGCCCTGTGATCAGTGCGGGGACTTGGCTAGAGCACAGGAGGGAGAGGAGGTCAAGAGGCCGGCCACCCCCGTGTCCTCAGGGGTGCCTGTCATGATGGTGATGGTCGCGGGTCCCTGTTTGTCTCAGTTTCCCCCTCTGTACTGTTGTAATGAGGGCGCTGGATACACGGACCCCGTTGACTTCTCCATTTCAGGTGTTGACAGGTGGTCTCACTGAACCAATGAGCGTGAAGTGAAGTGAAAGTCGCTCAGTTGTGTCCGACCCTTTGTGACCTCTTTGACTATACAGTCCATGGAATTCTCCAGGCCAGAATACTGGAGTGGGTAGCCTTTCCCTTCTACAGGGGATCTTCCCAGCCCAGGGATTGAACCCAGGTCTCCTGCATTGCAGGCGAATTCTTTACCAGCTGAGCCACAGGGGAAGCCCCAGTGAGCGTGAGGGTCCCTCATAGCCAGCAAATGCTGGTTGGGAAGACTGCCCCTCTGCCCCGCCCCTTGCAACAGGATTCAGCAAACCTTTCCCTGATGGGTCCCAGGCTGTAGGTACTGGGGACTCGCATGGGCCCAGGCCACATCCCTTCAGCTCTCTGAAGCCTACCGTTGGCATTCAGACCCAAAGAGGGTAGGGATCGTGGGCACGGATTGTGGGCACAGGCATGGAGGAGGGTCCTTACCCCACTTTTGTAAATCAGGAAGGCTTCCTGGAAGAAGGCAGGGTGAGCCTGGCTAGTGGCGATGAGCCTCGTCCACCTGACAGAGCCTGGCTGAGAGGTAGGGTTAAGCCCACAGCCCCTTCTGCTCCCGAAACTTCTAGGTGTTGAGTGACCTAGGGCTGAGCACAGCACACTATCACGGCCTTTCCACTCAGTGAACCTTTGTCGGGGGGAAAACATGACTGAGTCATCTGTGGCCTGGGGCTAAAACGTCAGCCTTGCAAGACGCCCTTCCAGGGAACATTTTTCACTCCGACCTGATCCACGGGGAAGGCTTGGGAGGGAAGCTGGTGAGTTTTCCGTCCCTGGACCCCATCTCCCTTTTCAAGGGCAACCTTGAATTTAGTGGAAGAAGTTCTGGTGGGAATATCGTGCCTATGTGGTCCCACCCGCCTTCAGCCTCAGCATCCTCAGGAAAATGTATTTTGCATCCCGCTGTCCGCCCCGCCAGGTTCTGAGCGCTGTCTTTCACCAGTTATTTTCAAAGTGCAGGGGGGAGCAGGAGATAGCTGTTAGCAGGAGAGGGGTTGGAGTCTTATTTTAAAATGCAAATGAGCAAGCTGTAAGTGTGAGAAGTACAGTTGCTGATTGTAGATTCATGGTCTTCCTTTCAAATTCCTTGAGAATTCAGACATTACGAAACCCCCCGTCTCTAGAGCAGCCGCTCTTTCTCAAGCAGGTTGAGGAAGTAAATATGTTTTCCCAGCTTGCAGGAGTGAAGGGCGGGGGGCAGGTTCTTCCTGGAGGTTTCTCCAGAGTTGTTGTTGCTTGAGATACTGGAGCTCTTTGTGTGTTCCTTTCCCTTTTTCTGCACAAACCATTCAGGGCAGAGGTTGGGCGGCAGAAGCAGCAGCAGAAAGGAAAGACTAAGAAAGAGAGATCGATGCCAAGATCAGGCCATGTGCCCAGGGCACATGGAGGACTGGGTGCTGGGCATCTGGAGTTGAAGTACCGTGACAGTGGCCCCAAGCTCATGGGCAAGCCTGGAGGGTGGGAGGATTTGTCTGTGCCTTCGTGGGGGCCTGCAAGGACATGGGGCAGGGGGCTGTGGGCATGGAAAGAGGGGAGTGGGCAGGGGCTGGGGGAGGCCTTATGGGGAAGTTGAGGCTTCTGGATATAGGATAAACCAGGTGCAGGTGTGGGTGGGGAGGTGAGGTATTTGAAAGTCATTCTTGCCTGGGAGCACAGCCTGTACAAGGAGCCTGGGGCTGGGAGAGGGGGTCGTTTGTCTGCCGGTGGAGTGATTTGAAAGCACCGAGCCCTTGGCCACAAAGGAGTTGGCAAGCAGTTAGGTCAGAGAGGGGTGGTAGGGCCAGAGGAAGGCCAGGTGAGCTGTTCATGGGCCGCTGGGTCAGGGAGCATCAGAGGGCTTCTCCGTGGGAGAGGTGATGGGGGAGGGTCCCGCTGGGAGGACACATGGTGGAGGGGGGGTGATTAGACATGGCCAAACAGGAGGGGGAAGAGCTGGGTCTGCTGGTCAGAGGCTGGGGCCAGGCCTTGTCGGGGGTCCTGGGGTCCGGCCAGAACGGACGCAGTAGTGGATGGCAGGGGAGACAGATGGCAGGGTGTGGCGCCTGGGTGGGTGTGTGTGTGGGTGTCGGAGAGTGAGGGGGTCAGTCCTTAGACTGGGGGGGTGGGTATGGGCGGTGCAGGAGGCGGAGCCGTGGGGAGGGGTTGCTGGTTCAGACAGTTGTGCTCAATGCAGGCGGCTCAGGTCAGCAGCGCCTCTCCCATGGAGAGCTGGCGGGGGTCACATGGCTGGGAGAGTGGTGAGCTTGCCTCCAAGGATTAGAGTTGCGGAATTCTCCATTCAACTTGAAAAAAAAAAAGTATGTTATTTAGTTAATAGTTTCACATGATTTATGATTCACATGATGCAAAAATTGTTTTAAAAAGCATGGAGTTAAAGGTGTCCAGTGATTAATCCCTAGCTGGGTTCCCTTCGCCACCCACACTCTCTCCAGGGTGGCCCAGCTGGCTGACCTTGACACCTCCTGGTTTTATTTCCAGGTAATTGGGGCCCAGGTAGAGTTGGACACCTGTGAACATCCTTCCTTCCACCTGCTCCCTCTGCTGGATCCTCTGGAGCCCTGTGTAAGGAGCGTGGGGAATATCAGTTGCTTTGGTGTTTCTTGGAGTCCCGACATCCCGGGAGAGCCCAGGGCACCCAGCTGGCCAGCTCCTCATGGGCAGGGACTTCCTGAAGGCCACCTGAGTGTGACCTCGACCTCTGACAGCAGACCCCAGCACCTCTGGGGAGAGTGGCCGTAGGGCTAGGAAGTTGATTCCGCATAGAATGTTTCCACATGGCTGTTTGGGTCCATTGTTGGGATATACGTGGTGCCGGAGAAGACTCTTGAGAGTCCCTTGGACAGCAAGGAGATCAAACCAGTCAGTCCTAAAGGAAATCAACCCTGAATATTCTTTGGAAGGACTGATGATGAAGCTAAAGCTCCAGTATTTTGACCACCTGATGCGAAGAGCCAACCCATTGGAAAAGACCCTGATGCTGGGAAAGATTGAAGGTGGGAGAAGGGGATGACAGAGGATGAGATGGTTGGATGGCATCACTGACTCAATGGACATGAGTTTGAGTAAACTTCGGGAGTTGGTGAGGGACAGGGAGGCCTGGCTTGCTACAGTCCGTGGGGTTGCAAAGAATTGGACATGACCTAGCAACTGAACAGACTGCAGTTGTTCTTGGCTGAGCGCAACCTCCCGTAGAGCCAAGAGGTCTGGGTCTGAGTTGCCATTAGTCTGTTTTCTGACTGTGTGTGATCTCAATTTCCTCATCTTTGGAATGGGATGACCCTTAGCACACAGGACCTAAGATGCCTAATAGAAGCTCAAGGATTATGGGCTTATTTTCCCTCATCCTTGAGGGAATGGTGTGGTCTGTGTGTGTATGTGGTGGGGATACGGCTACAGATGAAGCTGTGCTGCTTAGAAAAATATGTTGTCTTGTACAAAAGCATGGGATTTTTCTCCCCTCGCCTAAGTTAACACTTCTGGATTTCTAACTATTGTGGATTTTTAACTTAATTCCTTTTTAAAAGATAGATTTTGTTGTTAAAAACTTGAGACACAGATATTTGTATCATTTTCGAAACACTGAAAATTATTTTTATTCTCATTTTACTTAACATACATTTAATGAACGAAGTTAGACACATTTATCTGTAAGCATGATTATCAAAAGTGTTTTGTTTTTTTTTTTAATATATAATCACAATACATGGGGCTGGGGAAGCATGTGTTGGGGTCTGAGCATGTCAGATGTTTTTAGTAGCCATGAAACAGAGACCACATTTTGGAGGGCAGCGTGGGAAAATGTTCACAAGTCGATGTAAGTGCTGCCAACGTCTGCTGAATGGTTTCAGTTCTGCCAGTTTTATTTTTATTCTTGAGCTTTTCAGGCTTGCTGTTACAAATAGAAACCATCTCCGGCATCAGAGCAGTCCTGTGTGGCTTCAGAGGGCTGTGAACCTCAGTTCTGGGGTGTTCTTTCCTGGCCTTTGACTCACTGAGTCAACTTGCGTAAGTCCTTTAAATAGAAAGCACTCCAGTCAGGGAAGCTGGGCTCTGGGGGAGCCAGCCCCTCCACACTGCTCCACAAGTCGGGGTTCTGTCTCCTGGTCCCTCTGCCGTTGGCTGGCTTTCTGATTTCTCTGGCCACTTTGGGGATGTAACAAGCACATAAAAGCAAAGAGACACAAGGAGGAACATGGGGAAATAGGAAGGGGTTAAAAGAGTTAGAGAGAGCCAGAAGCTAAGATTCCACTTTGAAAGTAGCCACTTGTTTCTAGGTTGTTCTGGAGTGAAGTTGTCTATAGAGTATTACTCAAAAGTGTGATCCACCAGCCATCGGCCATCGCCCGGGATTGGGTTAGAATGCCAGCCTGGAGCTGCTGAACCCGAATCGGCACCCCTCATTGAGCGGAATGCACATTATAGTTGCAGAAGCTCCAGTGCAAACAAGTGGTGCCCGTTTGAGTTGGGGAGGAGGCGCCTGCTGGGGCTGAAACTCTGTGAGATGGTGAGTTGACGTGAAGGTCCCGGGCACACAACTGGCTCTGGGAGGAGTGGAGACGGGCAGTGTCTTCTGCTCAGTTTCACAGACCACAGAGCATCCTTGCATCTAAGAAGCTGGCATCTCCCTCTCCAGCCCCGCCCCCAATCTCATGTTTCTGTTTATGGGGTTAGACCCGTTCCCTGCTCCCCAGCAGGCCTCCTTCCCCCAAGCTGGAGCTGCCTGTGGACCTGTCTTCCTGGGCCAGACCCTGCCGTCTCTGAGAAGGACAGCACCAGGCCCTGTGTGTGCTCTGGGTTTGCTGAACTGAGCGGGGAACTTGCTATTAGGGAAACTCACGTGACCTAGCAGAGTAGGGAGAGGAGTATGGGGCATCTCTGTGGACCTGTTGCTCAGGTTGGTGTCCATGACCTCCTGGCCTGGAGACCTTGTTCCCACTGGATGGTCTGAAGCCAAGCTCATCATTCTGTCAACTCATCCGTGAATGTGTCTCTGCAAAGTAAGGACCAGCCCTTATTCTTAACCTCTGGGCAGGTCACTCAGGGGTGGATTGGGTGCTGCCAGGTGATGGGTCTGGTCCCTGTCCTGTGGCAGTTCCCTGGCCTCTGGGAGGCAAGTGGGGGCAGCGCTCTCTTCCTCTGACCTCTGGGCCGAGGCTGACTGTTAGAAATCTGAGACGTGGGTTTTCCCTGGTGGTCCAGTGGTTAAGATTTTGCCTTCTAATGCAGGGGGTGCGGTTTCAGTCCCTGGTTGGGGAGCTTAGATTCCACATGCCTCGTGGCATCCCAAAAAACAAAACATAAAACAGAAGCAGTATTTTAACACATTCAATAAAGACTTTAAAAATGGTCCACATTAAAAAAAAAAATCTTAAAGTCTGGGATGTGTATGAATTGATTGGGTCCCAGGAATTGTTCAAATTGGTGCCTCCCTAGGAGTGTTCATTATAAGGGAGTGAGAAAGTAAAAAGAAAGTGAAAGTCGCTCAGTTGTGTCCAACTCTTTGCAACCTTATGGGGACTATAGCCCACCAGGCTCCTCTGTTTGTGGAATTTCCCAGGCAAGAATACTGGAGTGGATTGCCATTTCCTTCTCCAGAGCATTTTCCCAAACCAGGGATTGAACCCACATCTCCTGCATTGCAGGCGGATTCTTTACTGTCTGAGCCACCAGGGTGGGGGAGTTGTTCAAAGCAATGTGGACACAGCGTCACTGTGTTCCGGGAAGTTCTCTCAGCGCTTACTTAACGTTAACTAATTTAATCCCTACAACAATCCAGAGAAGGACTGTTATTAGCGCTATTATTAGCTTTATTTGATGGATAAACTTTTTTTTTTTTTTTTGGTTTGTGTTCTGCTTTTGGCTGTGCCGTGTAGCTTGCAGGATCTTAGTTGCATGACCAGGGATTGAACCTAGGCCATGGCATTGAAAGCTCAGAATCCTAACCACCGGACCACCAGGAAATTCCCAACGGGTCAACTTTTATTCTCCATACTTTACAGCTGAGGAAACTGAGTCCAGGAGAGCTCACCCCGGCCTCGCAGCTGGCATGAGGCAGAGCTGAGCCCAGCTTGCTGGCGCTCTAGTCCCTCTCTCAACCTCCACACCCCGCTGCTGGTTGTGCGTCTTTTCTGAAACCAGTGCTTCCTTGCAGCTCCTTTGCCCCGGTGTCTTGCTCTCTTCTGCTCTGATGCGTCTGATGCCCACGTGCTCTTTCTCAGACAAGTCCCATCTTATCACAGCGTGGCTGCAGTGCCCAGGCTACAGGGGAAGACCCTTCCTTGGAGGGGTCCATGAAGCCCTTGGCAGTTGGTTCCTACTCCAGGATTCCAAACTGGGCCACACCGTCAGGTCTACCCCAGCGCACCCTGTGCAGACCCTTAGCTTGCTCCTCCGTGTATCCTGTCCCGGCAGCCTGCCTTACCCCTCCTCCTGTTCGATCTCTTGCAGACACTTTCATCTGTGTGACCAAGCTCACAGCTACTAGGTCCTCAAAGCCTTCATGGACCACCCCACCAGGCTTAGAGAGCCTCTCCCTCATCTCTGCCCACCTCTGCCCTGTGGTCCCAACCTCGTAGGCACAGAAGCTTCCATTTCATGGCGTAATTACATATCTGGCAGCTTTTCCTTTTCTCCAGAGGCTCCTTAATGCTGTAGACCATGTCTTCTGGGGGCTGTGCCAGCCTGGCGCGCAGTCTGGCTTGCAGACACTACTTATCAAGGAATCTTTGGAAGCCAGTGGAAAATAATTCAGTAACATAGAAATATGTGAAATAGAAAAATTCCCTATCGTCTTATTCTCCAGAAACAAGCACTGCTAACTATTCCATTTTTTTTTTTTTCCCTCCCTACATATGCCTATACTAACTTGTTCAGTCTTCAAGTCACCTCTGACTCTCTGCGACCCAGTGGACAGCAGCGTACCAGGCCTCCCCGTCCCCTAGTATCTCCCGGAGTTTGCCCCCCCTCCTTTTTTTCTCTTTTCGTTCTCTAACGCCTAATTAAAAATCTTGTAATGCATTTGAAATTGGGATGTGAACATTTAATGTGCCTTTGAGTGGAGGAAGTAGTGTAGTAACATGTTTGTACGCTGTGGAGGGCTCTTCACCTGGGCTTGATGGTGCGTGAAGGCTGAGGCCAGGTGAGAGGGCTTGGTTCTTTTTTCTCTTTTTCCAGTAACAGGCTGCTGTATCACGGGGCACCACTTTGAAAAGTCAGAAAGTATGCGTAAACCAGGGAATTCGCCCTTACACGCATGAAGTGCTAGTTTGTTTTTACTGGTTTGCCATTTTAACTATCCCCAGAAAGAGCAAGCTGGGCTTCTCTCATCACTTCCATAGCCTAGGGATGTTCCTGCCGTTCAGTGTTCTGTCTGCATCACACAGGTTAGTAAGACCGGATTAAATCAAGGCTGAGGAATGGAGGAGGATTAATGTTGACGGTCAAGCCCGCTGCTGTGAGGGTACACCGGGGCGGTTCTGAGGTTCCTGGTAGTGAGAGCAGGCAAGGAAATGAGATTGGCGGCCAAGGAGGAGGAGAACTCTGAGTCTCTGGGAGGAGGGTAGAAAGCCATGCAGAGGACTGACCCTTCCTTCCTAAAATGTTGAAGAACCTCGTCAGTGTCACAAATAGGAAATTTTTCTCTTGCCCTGGACAGAAAGGGGAATTAAAGAGAAGCAGAAGTTTGGTGTCCTGAGTGCCTCTTCCATGGGTCCCTGGTGCAGGGTCATTGTCCTTTTTTGGGGGGCTCTCCTGGACCCCACTTCCCCACTCCCTCTGCCTGGTCAGTGCCCATTCTCCAGCACCCTGTCCACCTGCAGCTTCATTCTGGAGCCATCAGGATTGGCATTCAGCTGCCAGTAGCAGGTTGAAAATAACAGTGGCTTAAAATATATTTATTTCAATCTTTTTGGCACCAGGGACCGGTTTCGTGGAAGACAATTTTTCTACCGACTGGGGGGAGAGGGGGGGCGGATGGTTTGGGGGTGATTCAAGCACATTCTATTTATTGTGTGCTCTCTTTCTAATCTGATGCTGCTGCTGATCTGTCAGGAAGTACTGGTCCATGGCCCAGAAGTTGGGGACCCCGGGTGAAAATGAAACATTGGATACAATCATATGGAAAAATCCTAACAAACTCTTTTGGCCAACTCAATACCATGTTTATTTCTCTCTGTGTCAAAGAAGCTGGATGTAGGAACCTAGGGCTGGTGTGGGGGCTCGTAAAGTTGCCCAGAACCCTTTTCCCTTTGTGCCACACCATCCTCTGCTCTGACTGTTAGGCTCCAGATCACCTCCTTGCTGAAAACAGCTGCTGGGGCTTCTGCCATTTCGTTTACATTCCAGGCTGTAGGAAAGTGGTCAGGGAGGAGGGCACCTCGCCTCGGACCTGAGTCTGTTTTCCCTCGGTGACCTCCACAGAAGTCCTCGGTTACACTGCTGCCTATATTGCCTAGGTCAGAAGTGTTCTAACAGGCACTCGATCCTGGCGGCCTTTTTGCTGGGCACGCTGTCACCTCGCATGAACTAAGAGAAGAGAGTGGGCCTGGATGTTGGGCTGCAGCTAGCTCTGCCAGCTTGCTCAGGCTCTGGAATTAGTTACCCTCAAACTGGACAAGTTACCCTCAAAGAGACGTTGACCAAAAGGCAATACAGTAAGTCCCCTACATACGAATGAGTTCCGTTCTGAGAGAGTCCAACACAGTTAACCTAGGTACCCAACTAACAGAATCGGCTATATAGTACTGTACTGGAACAGGCTGATAATTCTTTTTGCACAAATAATACATAAAAAAACAAAAGTAAAGAAAACATCGTCAATCTTACAGAACACTAGTACAGTACAACAGCTGGCATACAGGGGATGGCATCGAGTGAACAGGCAAGAAGAGGTACTGGCGGGAGGAGGGAGAGGAGGTGGGAGACGATGGAGCTGAAGGGTGTCAACAATAGGAGCTGAGGGCCAGCGGCGGTTTCACTCACATCTGATGTTGATGGAACGCACGCTCCTATCTCTGAAAGTTCACAACTTGAAGGTTCATACGTAGGGGACTTACTGTAGTACTGGAACCAGCCTCAGGGAGTTGTTGCAAGACTGAGCTAGTGCCGCCGGGGAACAGCGCAGAGCCTGGTACGCAGCCGTCCTCGGAAGCAGCTGTTCGTTATTATTTACTAGAACTGTCATCCTTGTCGTCCTTGGGGCCCATGGAAATTAATACGAGTCTGAATGTTGTGCAGGTGAGTGATTGGATTGGTAGATGAGCCAAAATAGAAGGTTCTCTCTTGTTTGATTTGTTATCACAAGTAAAGAAAGAGACAGAAGCCAGAAGTATCTACAGTGTAAGTTCCATTTGTCCGGTTTGCTTAGAGCAGGGCTGACGGGGATGTTTTTCCTGCTGGGGTCCTGTGGGGTCTCTGCTCGGGGTGCTGTCCTGGACACGGCAGCCCAAGGCGTCTCCTTGGTGCTGGGATGGGGTGTCCTCTGAGGTTGGAGCTGAGTTTGCCCTGGCTGGGAGCAGGCTGACTAGCTTCCTCTCTCTAAATCTCCTTGCATTCAGCCATCACCAGGTGAAGGCATCACCTCTGACTCCTGACCCACCCCCCCAACCCCACCGGCTTCCCCAACCCTGCGTGCTAGCTTCCCACTGGCCGGGGGAAGCCCCAGGAGGCACGCACACTGCTGAGATTTCATGGCTGTCCCAAAGTTTGTCAACCCAGAGCTACAGCTTGGCTCCCTTTCAGCCACCCCAACCTCTTGAAGGCCCCTGGGAACCCCCGTGGTCCCTGCGCCTCTCTCCCAAGGTCTCTGATGGTCCTGTATGAGTGACAGGCAGGGGCCGCCCTTCCAGGGGCCCAGTGGGTCTGGCTTCCCCGTCCCCTTCCCCGCAGGCCGGTTTTCCAGACCGCCGAGCCGCCCGAGTCTTGCTCTCTTTGAACGTTCTCAAGTGCCCTCAGAGCATACCCTATAAGGAGATTCCAGCTCACACTGTGGCCCGGGAACTTGGCGTGGAGCGGGGCTCACTCACCACTTCCACGGAAGCCCCTTGGGAGGCGCTCAGCAGTCCAGTGGGAGTGGGAGGGTGGTGGTGTGGCCTTTATCAGGTGTCCCGGGGGGATCGTTTAGGGCCACCAGCCTGGGCACTCAGGCAGCGATCAGCCAGGGAGATTGGTCCGGAGCTCTGAGATGCTCACAGAATGATTCCCACAGTGCCCCGATGTCTCTGCGCTGAGCTTCCGTGAACCAGCCTGGGCTGCCGCAGCGATAGTCTGGGCCTTGCCTGCATTCCCGCTTGCCCGGCAAGAGCTCCGAGGTTCAAGCGGGTGGAGGGCCTTTACCCTGTGCCACCCAGAGGGTGGGCCGCAGAGCTGGGACTGGATTCCAGGGAGCGCAGTGGCAAAGCCAGCACCTGCTCTGTTCCTCCTTGCCTCCCCCTGGACTGAGAACTCAGTGACAGGCCCCACCCTCTACTCCGACCAGCTCCTCCCCCCTGTAGCTGTGCAGCCCTAGGCAAGTGGCAAAACCTCTCTGAGGCTCAGCTACCAGATGATCAATGTGATGAGACCAGAGCAGGTAGGAAGGCCTTGCTGCAGAAGAGCCGTGAGCACCCTGAGGCCAGGTCGGGCGCTGGTAAGGACCTTCCCACAGCTCACTGGTTTTCTTGTTCCTGAGATCACTTGAGGGGTCTTTTGAAGCCCATCCCTTTGTCCGATGGGGCAGAAATTGGCCTGGATTCGGAGTCTCTCCCATCCCCGGGGGGTGGGTCCGCTGGGTCCTTGAGCAGGTAGGGTGTGGATTTCCTGGCATGGAAGCGGCCCTTGGCTCACTGCATGCTCCCTGCCCCGGGCAGTATTTTTGCTGCAGGCCCTGCCAAGTGGAAATACGTTATTTACAGTGTTTTGACAGGAGCTCCAGAAGACTGGATGAGAAAGGATGCCTCTGGGACTGAGCTAATGGCCTGGGAGTGTGGCCCGAGGGGAAGGGAGCCTGGCACAAGAGGAGGGGGAGATGCATGGTGGGGGTGAGGGCACCCATTCCTTGAACTTGATAAATGTGAGGTCCAGCCCTCCTCTAAGCCCAGGGCTTAATAAGATTATGTTTGAGTGAATATCCCAGGCTGCCCGTTCCTGGCTCCCACTGCAGTAAGGACACGGGTGTCCCCAGGCCAGCTCTGGGCCTCTGCTTTCTTCCTTTGCTGTCTGAGGTCTCAGTGCTATCATTTGTCTGATGAGGACGAGGACCCCGGATAGGGAGAAGATGAAACACGCCGAGGTGTGATGAGGCCATGCCGGTCTTTCCACAGCCCAGTCCAGGAACCTTCTATAACCAAGCCGTTCTGGACCTGTTTGCTGCCTCAAAGAACACGAGTCTGCTGTGGGACCCAGGCCACCTGCCAGGGCAGCACTGCCATCCCACGTGACTCTCTGATCCTCCAGAAGTGGCTTGAAAATGTCTTTCAAAAAGGTCCAGGGCAAAAAAAAAAAAAAAAAAGAAAATGGTCCAGAAGAGCCTCCTTTGTGGCTGGTAGAAGCAAAATGTATTTACCCGTGGCCCAGAGATAACCGGCAGTCACCTTCCTGAACATCCTTTGAGTTTTTTTTTCTCCCCGTGTAGAAATGGAATGTGTTTATACACTTTAAACAAAATTGTTTTCTGTTGACGTTTCCCCTTTTGTTAAACGTTCTGCTTAGGCTTGCTTTCTTGATGGCTGCGTAATATTCTGTCTGTCAGCGAAGTTTCTGAATTCTCCCGGTGGATGTTGGCCGTGGCTCTGGTCTGTCACTATTGTAAATAGTGCTGTGGTGAACATCTGGTTCTGATATTGTTGGGGCAAGTCGGTGATTATTTCTTTGGGCTATATGAAAAATAAATACTATTTGTTGGTTTTTTTTACAGCTTATGAAAAGCAGTGTGTATGCCTAGGGGAGGGAAAAAAAAGACAAACATCCTCGGGAATTGTAGAAAGGGACTTTGTGTTTGGAGTGTGTCCTTCTGGATTTTTGGTTGCACTTAGGTTCTCCTTCCCTCTCATGCATCTCCTCTCTCCCCTCCTTTCGTTTCTCACCCCTCCATGCCTGGAGCAACCCCCCACCCCTGCCCTCCACAGCTGGAGGTTGGGATGGAGCTGCAGCCCTGCTCACAGGCAGTTTGCCCCATGCGTGTTCCTGACCGGGGGGAACGCACAGAGAGCAGGGACCAGTGCAGAGGCGTTGGCCTCTGGGTGGGTGCCCTCCAGCACCGCCTGCTGCAGGCGGCTTCCCTGGGCCTGTCCGTCTACACCAGGGCCCTCCCGCTGCCCCCGCCGCCCCTCTTGCTCGCAGGCACTCTGCTCCTCTCTGCATGTGCTTGCAGTTCTCTATCTGAAGGGAGGCTCAGACCACTGCTGAGAGCAGAGAGCTCCTGTCTCCCTAATCCCACCCCGCTCGGAGGCGGCGAGCATCCCAGTCAAGGGCACAGCCTTATCCTCACATGTGCTGGTGGCCCCTTTAGCCGCAAGGCTGTGGGTGAGATATTTGGCCTCTGACTCCAGACTCCTCATGTGGAATGGGGTTTTCACGGCGCCTGCCTCGGAGGTCGAGAAGATTCATTGAGCTGGAATCAGAGCATCTGCTGCACAGCCCGGCACTGAGTCTGTTTAGAAATCTGTGGCTGGTGGCCGTGTGTCAGGATTCACCCCTGTCCTTTGGCGGCCAGCATGTTTTTGGGGGAACTGAAGACTGGAAAGTTAGTTCCTGAACAAGAATATCAAACACCCACATGCATGTCAGGTTCCTTTCAGGGTGGGGGAGTTGAGTGCAGCCCTGAGGCAAACCCCGCAGTGTTTCCCTGGTGGAAGGGGTCCAGCCCGGACTTTTCCTGCGTGGATATGGGTAAGTGTCCTAGGGAATCCTGGCCGTGTGACTTTGAACCAGTTCCTTCTCATCGCTGAGCCTGGGTCCCTATCCTTCTTGGGCGTTTACACTTTTATCTTGGTAGTTCTGTGACGTGGGATCGATTTACCCTTCTCCCCATTTTGCAGATGAGGAAACTGGAGGCTCAGTTATGTCACTTGCTTAAGGACATATCTGAGGTCACAGAGCTCGCAAGTATCACTCACTGGGGTCTCTGAACCCAGATCGACCTGAACTTCATGGGCCTGGGCTGCTCTAACCACACTCCCCACCCTCCCCAGTGCCCACTGGACCTTCCTGGTTTCCCTTTAAAAACCTATTGTGCCTTTCGTTAACTTTCCGAAGGTGCTTCGAACCCAGCCCCAGTGTCTTGCAAGGGTTTTTGCAGCAAAGCAGTCACCCCTGCTCCTGAGCTTGGTCCACTGTGCCCCATGCTGCTGTTCGCTGGTTCTAGCCTGTCACCCCTTCCTGCTGAGAAGGCCCGCGCTTGCCCACCCTGCGTGGTGGTGGTTCTGAGCTCATCTCTCCCACCCACGTTTGTTCCCGTTGTTCTAATCCTATAATGTTTGGTGACTTGGAGAGTCTGACCGAGTGGCACCCACGGGCATCCCTGCGTCGTGTGATGCCTGAAGTTAGGGTGGCTGGCACCAGAGGCCCCAGGCCTGGGCAGCGGGGACCCTGGGCCCATTCCCCTTAGGAGGCTGGGCTGGCTTAAGTTCCTCCTCTGCGGAATGGGCTGCTGGCCCTGATGGAATCTCACTCTCCCCGCTGTGAATCTCTGACTCTTCAGAAAGCAGGGGATGGAAAACCTCGCAGTCATCCTCTCCATCTCTGTCTCCTCAATTCTCAGCCTTTCATCTAGAAGTCAGCCTGCCGAGGTTGCCACGCCTGCCCTGCAGAGGCGGAGAGCTGAGCCCTCCTGGGCGGTGCACAAGTGTGTGAATGAGAATGTGTTGATCTGTTTGAAGCAGGTCCCTTTGATGCTCTTTAAATAGGGCAGCTTTCTCGAGAATTCAGCCAGCTCCCCACATCAGGCCTCACTTGGGTGCAGCTGCTGTTGTGTGTGGCAAATGCACTTGCGGCTGCTTCTGTGTGCGCAGTGGTCTGGAGTCAGCTGCCCCAGGTTCCCGGCCTCTCTGACTATGACCAGCTGGGTGACCTTTGGGGAAGTCACTGTGCTTCAGGCTCTGTGGCAACAGCAAGGCTCATAATCGTGATGGTGTCGGTCAGACTCACCCCTTTGGGAGGATCGGGTGCTATATAAACTGTAAGGCGCCCTGTGAGGTCAGCGGACGTGCGGATGCACTTTTTCCAACAGCATCCAGCTTCGGAGGCTCAGGAAGCACTCCTGTCAAAGCCCGATTTTCAGCCTCATGGCATCATGCTCAAAAAATGCTCGCACATGGTTTATTCAACTTTAAGAGGGGGCACATTCTGAAATGGGTTGTTTATTGTCCAACTTGAATTTTTAATTTCTCATAAACTCCCCACAAATTGCTGTAGTATGTCTATATTTATTGAATCTGTCAGAGTTGTTTATGGCTCTGAGGCCTGGGCTCCCATGTTTGTGGGCCGTTGCCCTGACGACACCAGGGTCTAAAGCTCCGGAGGGGAGGCCCTGCCCCCAAGGTGGCGTGGAAGGTTCTGGAAGGGCAGGCGGTGTGAGGCGGAGCCGTGGCTGCTGCACTTGGGTCAGGCGAGGTGGTCAAGACTGCGGGTTCCATGCCAACTTTCCCTGCCCACTGCTGGCCGCCCCTTCCCCTGGGGGTGTGCTTCTCCGGGCTCTTAGCTGCGCCCCCTAGTCCTTGCTGCTCCGAGTGGGTCTGGGGACGGGCAGCGCCTGCCCTGCGGGGCACCTGAGGGGAACAAATGCACCCGCTCCCCAGACCTGCCGGGTTGCCACCTACAGGGCAGCAAGACAGCAGGGGCCCCTCACCTATGCCCACCACAGTGTCATTGCATGACCTCCTCGGGGCACCCCTGGGGCTCCAGTCCTTAGGACAGAGCCCAGAGGCCTTAGCCTGGCAGTTCTTTGCCTCCACCACCACCCTATCCTGAGATCTTTCCAACTCTGTCTCCCCAACTCCCCTGTGCCCTGCTGCATCTCTCCCCCCGTACCCACCCCAGCCCCCCATCCCTGGCTCTGCACACGCCCACCTCCACTTGCCATGCCTACCCAGCCTTCTCTCTCTGGGGAATTACAGGCATCTTGGAACTGACAGCTCCTGAGACATCGCCTCCTTGAAGCCCTCTCTGCTTTCCCCAGACTGGGTCAGGTCCAGCTTCTCCGGACCCGTTGTGATCCAAAGGCCAGAGCTGCCCCAGCCCCAAGGGCTGCTTGACACGCTTGCCCGGCTCTGTCCCCTCATTCTGGGTGCTCTGACTGCGCCTTCTCCGGGGGCTGGGCCTGCAGCCAGGGCTCAGGAATGCCCTGCAGTCAGCCGCCTTCACACGGCCGAGATGTGAGGCTGGACTTCTCCCAGGAGCCTGGGTGCTCTGTCCTGAGGAAGGGCCATGGCATATCTTGAGTTTCTGAGGGCCCTTGGCCTTTAGTCGAGGCCTGATTGACATCTGGGGCTGAGGACTGGCTGAGAACAGAAGGGCACCTGCAGGAGGAAAGAGAGGGACAGCTGACAGATGTCCCGAGGCCCACGTGCAGGTGGGAACGCAGACGCTCGGGGGTGGCCTGTGTGCGTTCACTTGAGGATCTGCTTTCATTGAGTATCACTCAGCAGTGAACAGTCTCTGCCCTCTTGGAGCGTCCACGTCCAGAAGGCTAAGAGACTGGAAACAGATAAAACATATGAAGTGTGTGAGATGGCGCAGAGCAATAGGGAGAGAGAGAAAGCAGGGTAAGGTGCTGGGGATTGTTGTGGGATTTTGGAGCATGGCTTGCTTAAAGCTAAGCATGTGCCTGCCCTTTGACTCCCCCAGATTCACCCCAGATATCTCCCCAAGAGGAAGGACCACTGTGCCCATCAAAGGACAGGCATAGGCTGTTCAAAGCAGCAGCAGTCATAACAGCCTCAAAGTGGAAGCAGCCTCAGTGTCCATGCAGTGGAGAGTGGGCGTCACGGTCACGTGGTGGAATCCTGTGCAGTGATGACGAGGAACCAAAGGCCACCACGTGCAGAACACGGGGGTCCCGTGGATGTGTGGCTCGGGCCCGGTAGAGCACTGCTGTAAATTCCTGAACCGGCAACACTCCTGGGGGTGGGAGGGGAGGTGTAGTAGGCAGACTAGTGGTACCTCTGGGGACAGGGACCGGTTGGGGACCTGACGGGGCTGCTGAGGTCTTGCAAATGTTCTCTTCTCAGCCTTGACCTTGGTCATCCTTCTGTGAATATTCACCAGGCTGCTCGCTGTGATAACGCTTTTTTCCTTATCATACATTATAGTTCAGTAAAAGGCTTATAAAAGCTTATAAAACATAAAAGGCAAAAAACAAATGATGGGAGACAGAGGCTGTGCTATTTTCGGTAACATGCACCCTTGGGTTCTCTCTAGAACGTTCGTGAAGGAGCAGGGACAGGGGTGTCCCTGTGGGGGTCCCCTTGGCAGAAGGGGCTCCTCTCACCACAGTCATTGTCTCCCAAAGTCCACAGTTTACACTGGGGTCCTCTCTTGATGTGGCGCATTCGGTGGGTTTTGACAAAGGTATAGTGACGTATGGGGTTCCCAGGTGGCTCAGTGGTAAAGAATCCTCCGGCCAATGCAAGATATACAGGAGACTCGGGCTTGATCCCTGGGTTGGGAAGATCCCCTGGAGTAGGAAATGGCAACCCACTCCAACATTTTTGCCTGGGAGAGCCCATGGACAGAGGAGCCTGGTGGGCTACAGGCCACGGGGTCACAGCAAGAGCTGGACACGACTAAGCGACCAGCATCAGCGTCAACACAGTGGCATGTATCCCCCATCACGGTGTCGTGTCGGCGTATCATACGCCATATGCTGTCCCGTCGCTTCACTGCCCTAAGAACGTCCTTTCTAGAACATTGGTGAAGGAGCAGGGACGTGGGCGTCCCTCCGGGGTTCCCTTGGGAGAAGGGGCGCCTCTCACCACAGGTATTTATTTTAAAGTATTTAAGGAAGAAAAAAGGCACACTGATCCTGATGAGGCAGCGTTAGTTAAATCAAGATCTCGGGTTGGGTCCTGTACGCTTGTTGTTCAGTTGCTCAGTTGTGTCCGACTCTGCGCAGCCCCGTGAACTGCAGCACGCCAGGCTTCCCTGTCCTTCAGTGTCCCCTGGAGGTGATTCTGAAAGGCAGCCAGGTTGAGGCTGACTGTGATTCTCAAACTTGAGTGTCCCCAGAATCCCCAGGAGAGTGTCTTCTGCATACGGCCGGCCACATTCCAGAGTCTCTGAACCAGCAGGGCTGAGGGGCTGAGAATTTGCGTCTCTGATAAGCTTCCTGGTGATGCTGATGCTGCTGATCTGAGGATCCCCGTCTGGGAACGGCTGGTTTTAAGCAGTGGTGGCAAAGGATGTGATGAGGCCTCAGAAGCTCCGAGTCCTTTGGGGGCGTCTGTGCCCAAGGCCCTTTCCTAGACTGCGTGTCTGCTGCCCGAGTGGGAGACTCTGAGCATTTGCTCTGTGCCTGAGCTCGCGTGTTCCTGCCATCAGCCCTGTGGAGATCCTGGGTTTGGGAGGAACGTGGTGATGTAGGCAGGCATTATGTTGATTGCGGGGTGGGCCAGGGGAAGGGGTGGGTTGCTCACAAGCCAGGAGGCTGGTTACTTCCAGCTCTCTGGACTACTCTCAGGCAAGCCCTGGGGGTTTCTTTTTGTACTTCCACCAGGATAGATGGGACCCCCACCCCAGAGTACAGATACCCCAGATCAAGCCTCCCTGGGTGGGGGTGTCAGCCAGCGTCTGACACCAAGGCATAGACTTTGTACAGAGTCCAGGATCCCGGGATCCTGGTGGGAGAAGCAAGCTGCCATAAATCTGCCTGGCATCTATAATAAAAGACCTTCAGGAGAAACTCAGTCTGCTCTGCTTGGCCTTCTAGAAGCCCAGCAATAAAATCAATGTAAATATAGCTAACATTTGGGAGTGGTTTATAAAGCACTTGAAAAAAATCCCTCATGTAAACCCCAAGTCAGTCTTACAAGCCGTGGAGGTGATTAATTTACGCTGTCTGTCAGATGTGGAGACTCACAGAGCTGCTAACTGGCCGAGCTGGGGCCTGAACCCGCGGTGCTTTCTGCTCTCTGCCCTCCCCCACCTCCATGTGAGCCCCTAGGCATAGAGTAAGGCTCCTGCCCAGCAAGCTCCAGTGACCGAAAGGGTGAACTGAAGATACTGGTGCTCTCAGGAGAGGAGTGCGCTCGAATTTCTCATAACAGGCTTATTCCTGACAGTCCTCACTCACAAGGTGTAGAAACCACCACCCCACATGTGCGACAGTGGCAGAGACTGGCAGGTTGCTCAGCTCTGACATGGAAAGCTCTCAGATGAAAATTTTCCATTTCCCACGCTGAGGAATTCTGAGGCCCAGGGTGGTTTCTAAGCTCGTTGGATTAAGGCTGGCAAGCAGGGATACAGCCCAGCAGTTTGAGTAGAACCCTCAAGAACCTCGAAGGAGCACCTGCTTTTTTGAGGGTGGCGTTTCTGACCCCCATACTCAACAGGCTCCCTTCAGTCATAGATGAAACTCTTATCTGTTTTTTATTTGAGGGGGATTTTCTTTCAAGCAAGACATCGCAGGTCAGGGAAGGTTTGAAAACCACGGGTACAGGGAGCAGGGTGGGGGAGCTTGGAGGTTAGGGTGCAGCAGAGCCAGGGCCCTGGAACCGGTAGCCCTCTCCCCCGGGCCTCAGGCTTTCAGGTACTGTGTGTACAGAGTGCTGTTGAGTGGAGGTGGAGCGGCACAGCCAGGGCAGTGAGGCCCCGGGGCGTGGAGTCTGGCCGTCGTTGGCTTGATCCATCCGTCAGGCATTCATTCATCTGTGTCCTGGGCCAGCGGGCACTGTGCCGAGCACTGGGATGTAGTTGACAGTCCTCGGGGAGCTTCCTGTCAGTGGGAAGACAGAACCTGGCTTTGGGAGACCCTGAATCTCTTTCAGCACCTCTCGGCACCATTTTCCAAGAGCCGAGCGTTTTAATCTCCTGTGCAGGTACTTTCGCAGGTCTCATGTCTGCTGACGGGTCACCATCACTTAACTTCATCCAAGACCACGGTGACACCACCTACTGGAAGCTGCTGGTCCTGGTGGCTCTGCAGCAGGGTCTGCTGTGGAATCTGTCCCCACCTAACCCCATCTTCCAAGAACTACGCTTGCCAAACCTCTCCAGGACTTTGACTTGCTATCTTTCTGAATGGGAGAGGGAATAAAAGGTGGAAGTGTTATCCGCACGGGAGCCAAGTAGGACCTCGCAGTGTGAATGGATTGAAAGCTTTCAGAGACCAGCTGCAGGAGATGCCCACTGGAGACCCCTGACTCCTGGCGTCAGCCTTTGGTTCTCCTGTGGTGGACCTGGCTGCAGGGGCCACTTGGGAATCTTGGAGAACCGTCTGGAACGAGTGGTGCTCACGAGCGCAGGGCTCCATGTGCAGGACAGGGACCTGGTGGATTACAGAGCAAGCTGCCGTGGAAGGACGTGCCACCCCACTACACAGACATGGCCCAGATAGAAGGGGCCATACCCTGCCCGCTCGAGGCTTTTGGAAGACAAGGCGTTTACAAACGCCAGTTCAGTTTTGATTTTACACGCTGGCAGCAAAGACGGGAAAACTAGCATAACCACTGGGCTTTCTTTAAAATGTGCTTTGTGGGGGCCCCCAGTGCAGCCCAGCCCTCCTTGTATAAACTTGCATAAACTTGCAGATCAGCCAGAGCAGTTTGCTTCTATTTAAGGCAGTGAGAGGCTCTCCTCCAGTTCGGCTGTTCCCCTGGCTTCTGCTTTGCCCCAGGAAGGCTGGTCCTCACATGCTCTTTTGCACCTGGGTGAAGCTGAGTGGGTGCACTTGTCTGCCCCCGCCCTGAGCAGGCCTCGAATGTCTGGGGAGTATCTCTGTTTGGAGGCACATGTGTTGTATCTCGACTCCCCCACCATCCCTTCCAAACCTGCTTCCTCTCCTGTTTTCTTGGATCGTAACGAAGGCGCTGCCTCCCGTCTCCCACCCAGGCAGCCAGCCCAGATCCCTCTGTCCCTCCATGTCCTACAGCTCGTCAGTTTCAGACCCTGTTGATTTCTCCCTTTGCGTGTATTCTCGCCCATCCCCACCTCCATCCTTCACTCGCAGGCCCCCTGTCGCCCCTCAGTCAGCACCGCCACACCTCTGACAGGCGTCCCTGCCACTTGGCCAAGCCCTTACCTGTGGAGTCATCACTCATCAAGCCCTACCTGTGTCACACCCCTGCTCTCCTTGTCTTTGGGTGAAAGTCTAGCCCTCAAGAACCGCTTACCACGCTCTTGCCAGTGTTGCCTCTGCCACTCCCAAGTCACACGCAGCAAACCCTTAACAGCCCCATCTCTGTGCCTGCACACACCTGTTGTGGCCTACCTCGGCACACCTGTTTACATCCTTCAGATGCAGGTCAGGTATGACTTCTGTGCACCGCTCCCCCCCGCAACACTAGGAGACCATTTATTCCTGGGGATGCCTGCTGGCCTGGCCCAGAACCCCTGGTCTCTCTCTGGACCCTTAGCCATCTAAGGTTGACCAACACCCACCCCCACCACCTTACCCCTGAGGTCCTCAAGGGGACTCATCTTAGTACTTAGTGAAGAACTTGGCATGTGTGGGCATGGGGAGAGGCTTGATAAATGATTCTATTTGCCGATTTTGCCTTAAGGTCACTTAGAAGCCACAGAAGTGGTTTCTTAGGACTTGTGAGGGGCCTGTGGACTCCATTTTTCTTCAGCATCTGGCAAGTTGCCTTCTTGGCATATCTTCACTCTCTAGCTTCCACGCAGGTGGCGTTGGTGATTAACCCAGGTCTGTCATGACGACATAGTTCCCTTTGCCCAAGACTTGCATCCCAAGCTTCTCTTGCAGCCAGAGGCACCCACGTCTTGCAATTTTGACCAGTAAGATGTAAGGGGGAGGAGTATTTTCTAAAATGGTAGCTGTTTGACCTTTGTTTCCCTTCTCTTGCCTCCCAGGTTTTCTCTGGGAACAGGATACGTAGAGCTGTGGCAACTATTTTGTGACCATGAGGTAAAAGGCATGAGGACAGATATGTCTGCCATAAGAAGCATGGCAGAATAAAAACCTGAAAAGAGCTTGGGTTCTTGCTGACATTAAACTGTTGAAACCCTCTAGAGACCCACCCACCTCTAAATTTTCTGTCTTTAGGATTCAAGCCATTTTAGTCAACATTTCTTAAAATCAAACGTACCTTCACTGTTTATTCTGAACTTGGCTGAACTGTATTTTGTTACCTAAGATCAAGTGCACCTTTGGGATAAGGAATAGCCATTGTTGAAACAAAACTTTGAGGGCTGAAGGCATGTGCCAAGGAGAAGGATACCAGTGCTGTTAGTGTGGAAAATTTGGATGCCTTGGGGGTTGACTGTTGGGACTTGTGTACATTCGGACATATGTTAAAAAAAAACAAACCAAATTGTCCTTTGTGTATGATAAAACTTAAAGGCTCTTTAGGTTGTTAAGCAACAGATTTTCAACTTGAAAAGAGACTTAAGAAAATATGAATGAATATTAGGTGAAGTCACTCAGTCGTGTCCGACTCTTTGTGACCCCATGGACTGTAGCCTATCAGGCTCCTCCGTCCATGGGATTTTCCAGGCAAGAGTGCTGGAGTGGATTGCCATTTCCTTCTCCAGGGGAACTTCCCAACCCAGGAATCAAACACGGGTCTCCCGCATTGCAGGCAGACGCTTTACCGTCTGAGCCACCAGGGAAGCTTGGGTTGGCCAAAAAATTTGAGTTTTCTCCTAACACCTTACAGAAAGACATGAACAAACTCTTTGACCAACCCAATAGAGTTTATTAGCGTGGATGTCTCAGAAAAATCCAGGTGTGAGGGGTGTTAGGCCATCAAGAACTCAAATTTACGTCATCAGAAGTGTTTCTTCATTTTTCAGGCTCTTTGTGTAGGTTCTTTCAAGGCAGGCTTTGCCAAGATGTGTGAAAAAGATTGCCAGCAACTCCATCCCATAAGCTCAACAACCTCATAGGAAGCAAGTATGACTTTCCTTTTGCCCTGAGTTCTGGCAAAGCTCCCAGGGCTGGCTGCTGTTTGCTGGTTCTGATTAGTTTGACTTGAGTTACATACCTATTATGTTCCTTACCTGGGGCTACCATAACAGATTAAAACAGAAATGTATTCTCAGTTCTGGAGACGAGGAGTTGGGAATCCCAACTGTCGGCAGGGCCATCCCTCTGGCCCCTCCTTGCCTCTTCTGGCGGCCCTAGGAGTTCCCTGGCTGTTGGCAGTATCCCTCCAATCTCTGCCTCCATCTCCACGTGCCCTTCCTCTCCCTGTGGGCCTGCGTCTTCATATGGCATATTTCCTCCTCGTAGAAGAATGCCATCATGTCGGATTGGGGCCCACCCTAATGACCTCATCTCAACCTGATGATGTCTGTAAGGACCCTGTAACAAATGAGGCCGCATTCACAATATGGGGATTAGGACTCAGCCTGTTTTTTTAGGGGGCACAGTTCAACCTGTCACACCTGTTCTTGAATCAGACACTTGGGTCTGGATGAAGTGATGCTATAAATTGGCCAGGCCTGAGTCCCACGCCCATCCTGACAGTGAGTTGGGGTCAATCCCCGGGAATTAGGTGGCGTCAAAGTGGGAGAGAGGTTCTCCTGGAACTACGTGGAGGGTGGCTCACCAGCCGCCTGCCTCTTCTGAGGACCCAGCCTTTTTCCTGCGTGTTTTCTTGCCCATTTCAGTACCTGTCTCTGCCCTTCTGTTTTCTGGCCTCAGGAAGGGGAGGCTAGTTCAGTTGTGGGGAGGTTGGAGAGAGGAGGCAGAGGTGCCGTGCAGAGGCCACAGTGATCTCTCTACTCGCCGTTCACCCTGGACCGAGGCTCACGGTGGGCATCTCACAGCATCGGGTGGCTGGACACTGGGCGCTCTACACTGCTTGCCTGTCCACGCTTTGAGCTTTTCCCTTGACAGGAGTTACTGACGTGGGGACCTGCCAACAGTCGGACTTTGAAGGGAATGAACCATCCGTTTGCTGCTTTCATTTACTTGAGGGTTTGTCAGCTCCTCCCTTGAGAGGCCGAGTCACGGGGCAGAAGAAGGTGGTTGGGATGTTCCGTCCACAGAGAAATGGAAAAGTACCGAACCTCTGACTCTGCCCCTTGCTTTCCGGGTGACCACTCGCTTAGAGCTCCTTTGTTTTGTGCTCTTCCCCCCCCTACCCCCCAGCCTGTCAGGCTTGTCCCTCCCCACCTGGCCCTTCCCCAAAGGTCCCAGAGCTGCAGAGCACCCAGGAGCCTCTGGGCACTAAATCGCGTCCAGCCGTTTCACCACTTCCTGTACGCTGGGCTTATCTCTTTTATGACAGGGACATGGTTCATGGTTTCCTTTTATCGAGGGCACCCAGTGGAGGACACGTGGGGGAGGAAATTGGAGCCAGGAGGACCCAGCGCGCGTCCCGGTGCCCCTGCCCTGGGGCCCTGGGTTAGCACGATTCCTCCTCTACCAAATAGGAAAGGAACGAGCCGTGGTTTTGCTCGATGGTTGTGGCTTTGCTGTGAGCGACTTCCTGTGAGCAAGCCTGTGCGTGTCTGGGACCCTGAGCAGAGCTCACAGAAAGGCCTTAGGTTGAGCTTATGGTCAGCCTGGGAGATGAGATCAAGACGACGTGAGAGTTAGGACCGTGAGTTGTGTTCAGACCACACACAGGCAGAAAAGAGCCTGGTGGGGAGTGAGGGTCAGAGAGGCTGTGTGTGTGCAGGCTGGGGCTTGGGGCTGGGTTCAAGGACCCGGAGGGGGTCCCGTCCAGCCAGAGTCGGGAGCTGCTGGGGGAGGCAGTGAGGGGGAAGTGTGGACAGGAAGCTGGAGGCAGTGTGGCTCTTTGTTTAGGGACCCTAGGGAGCTGTGGAAGGTTTTTGAATGGGTGAGGGGACCCTGGCAGTTCAGGCCCAAGGTGGACCGGGTTACCCCCAGCCTAGAGACTGGACTCAGAATTTAGTTCCACAACAGTAAACAGTCTGAATTAGAGAGTTTAATGAACTGTAGTGAAAATATAATTTAATTTTAATTACGGGCTCTTGTTAATCAGTTCCCGGATTCGCCTGTAACCAGGGTCCCTAATTGGCCCTTAAGTGCTGTCATATGTTTCGAGAAGAGGCTCCATCTCCCTTCCTCTGACCTTTCCCCCATCATGGTGACTGGCTGAAGAGCCTTGGCCATCAGGCAGCACAGCCTCTTCAAGCCTTGAGGTCTCTGGCAGTGCTCTTTGGGGTCATTAGAGGAGTTGAATTCAGAGGCTGCACTGAAATCTTCTCCCGCCACCCCACCTGCAACACACATACACTGTTTCTTGGCTGGTCCAGGCCCACAAGGAGCTGTGGGAGGTGGATGCTGGCTGCAAGGACAGAGGAGCCTGAGATGTACAGGGCATCTCTGCTTACTTCTGAAAGGCGAGGCTTAGAGATTTGATCTGATCTTGAAACGCCGTGAGTGCCGAGGTGAGGACCGGATGCCTGGTGAATCATGGTCCTCAGACCTGGGACTTCAGATGCACTGTCATCTGGGGCTGAACGGCCAGGTGGCCAGAGCTGTGAGCTCAGGGTTCTTTATAGGACAACTTACAGGGATGGGAGCCTTAAATGTGCCTTCCCCCACCTGCTGGCCTCCATAGCTGGACCGGTTCCAGCCCCAGAGCTCTAGAGCCTGCCCTGGCCGTGGTCCTCAGGGCTGGACCCAGCTGGCACAGTGTGAATCTTCTTCTTTCTTCCTCTTTTTTAAAAAAAATATTTATTTAATTCTTGGTCATGCTTGGTCTTTGCTGCTGTGCCGGCTTTCCCGAGTTGTTGCAGTCGGGGGCTCCTCTCTGGTTGCGGTGTGCGGGCTTCTCACTGCAGCGGCTTCTCGTTGCAGAGCACGGGCTCTCGGTGCCCAGGTATCAATAGTTGCAGCATGTACACTTTAGAGCACAGACTCTGTAATTGTGGCTCATGGGCTTAGTGTCCCATGGCTTGTGGGATCTTCCCGAACCAGAGATTAAACCTGTGTCCCCGGCATTGCAAGGTGGATTCTTAACCACTGAGCTACTAGGGAAGGCCCCCCCACCCCTCCCCGCCGCTTCCTTCTTAACCAACCTGTGTGCCGGAGGCAGTCCTTCCAAATGGTGTGAGACCACACCCCTCTTCTCACCCCACAGTGCTGCCTCCCCCAACCCCTGCTTTTCTTCTTCCAGAATCTGCGACACACCCCCATGGAGTCGGGGGATGGGTGGCATCGATTCGCTGTCACATGTGGTGATCCCCAGGCCCTGGGTGGCAGCTTTCAGTCCTTTATCTGGAGGCCCCATGGATCACCCACACCCCAGAGTTTCCACCTGCTGCCAGCTTTATGCCGCAGCTCGGCAGGTTGGGGGGAAGGTGGTTAATTAGCCCTGGCCCAGGCTTCAGGCTCAGTGTCATCGGGAGTAATTAACTGCCGGGCCTTTGTCCTCTCTGTGGCCTCTCTGCCTCCGCGTCTCTGCAGAGGGGGGTGGGCTGGTGGACTTGGCCTGCAAGCTATACACTTGGCCCACACAGGAATTTTTACGTTCTTCTCTTGGAATTTGTTGCCAGGATCTAAACCACTTGCCCAACAGTCCCCACTGCTCCCGATTTCCCCACACGACCGTCTGGCTGGCTGTTCACGTGTCCTCTGTGGGGCTCCTCCATCTGCCCCCAGGCCTGTCTCCACAGAAATTGCCCTGTGGCCTCTGGCTCTGACCTTCTTGGGCGATGGGGCCAAAGAGGGGAGAGGCAGCAGGCTGGTCGTCCACACGATGGATTCCAGAATGATGGAAGCAGAGGGCCCTGGGGGAGGGGAGAAGGTTCTCCATGGGCTCAGAACTCAGGGTGGGGATGGTGTCTGCACGCCAGGCTCTTAGTCACCAACTGTCTCAGGGACAGAGTTGAGACCACAGGGCTGTAGGAAGGTGTACGTGGGCTTTCGGGGGTGGGGGCTGTGCAGGGGATGCCCTGGGCAGCTCCCTGCAGGATCTTAGGCCGGTGCCAGGCCTGCCCCGCCAGGTCAAGAAGAGATTGTGGTTTGCATGTGGCCTCCTGAGTCTTGATACGCTCCAGGAAGAGGCACCTGATTATAGCACCCCTGGCCTTAGGGCTTAAAGATCTTGCACGTCCAGTCTGGTTTTAATCAGGGTACAGATAAGAAGAAGTGGCCTCTCCCAGCCCGGGGTAGATGTGTATAAGAGACAGGTCACACGCAGCAAAAGACACACACACCACATACCACACACACACACCATACCACACACACACCACACCACACACCACACACACGCATACCACATACCACACACACACACACCACACACACACACACATACCAAGATGTGTATAAGAGACAGGCTGTGGGCAGTTGCCTGGTGGTAGCAGCTCCAGAAGGAAGAATGGTCAGGGGGTTGAGCCACGCATGTGTTCAGTGTTTCCTGCAGTGACCCCAGGGAGCACATGGGCTTTTGTGACTTCCACCCCGACTTGTGTTGTGCTTTCCTGCTGACCTTCCTTCCGAAGTCCACCTGGCCTGGGTTCTTCCCTGGTGGTCCAGTGGCTTAGACTGTGCTCCCAATGCAAGGGACTTAGGTTCAATCCCTGGTCAGGGAGCTAGATCCCACATGCCGCAACTAAGATTCCACATGCTGTAGCTAAGACCTCAGTCTGTCAGTTCAGTCAGGGAGTATGTCCAACTCTTTGTGACCCCATGGACTGCAGCACGCCAGGCCTCCCTGTCCATCACCAACTCCCAGAGTTTATTCAAACTCATGTCCAGTGAGTCGGTGATGCCATCCAACCATCTCATCCTCTGTCCCCTTCTCCTCCTGCCTTCAATCTTTCCCAGCATCAGGGTCTTTTCCAATGAGTCAGTTCTTCGCACCCGGTAGCCAAAGTATTGGAGTTTCAGCTTCAGCATCAGTCCTTCCAATGAATATTCAGGACTGATTTCCTTTAGGATGGACTGGTTGGATCTCCATCCTTTAGAATGGACTGGAGATCTCCTTCTCCAACACCACAGTTCAAAAGCATCAATTCTTGGGCGCTCAGCTTCCTTTATAGTCCAACTCTCACATCCACACAAGGTGCAGTCAAATAAATGAATGTTAAGATAAATAAAATTAAGTCAGTTTAACCCCCAAAGTAAAAATCATTTCCTGGACCTACAGGAAATGTGCTGGGCATTTCTTGGGCAGCCTGCCTCGGAGGGGAGGTGCCTCCCAGCATGGTTGGAGCAGGGGACACCAGTGTCTGCTTTCACCCCATCCAGAGAGTGTTCAGCTCGGGGTCTGGGGAGCTGGGTGGAGAGGCGGTGGGTCTGCAGAGCAGGGCCCCCTCCAGAGAAGTTGCTGAGGGCAGAGGAGGAGGTCCTGGAGGAGAAATGAAAATGCCCCCTTTCCTTTTACCCCCAGCTTTGTGGATGGCAGTGGGGCAGCCCGTCCAGTGATATTGAGGCCACACACCAGCTTGGGCATTGCCGACCTTTTGTTTGGTGGTGCCCCCCTGCCCCACCCCCACAGGAGCTGCATGCAAGAAGATGCCGTAGCCCGCTGATGGGGTTGGACACAGATCACTGGTAGCCCCGGGAACTTACTGCAGAGCTTGGGGAACATCTTCCGGGGCTCAGTTCAGAGAAGAGTTGAGCAAGAAATAGGTCACAGGTACCAGGCACCATAGTTGCCAAACTTCTTATTTTCTGGCAGGACCAAGAAACGAGGCTTTCCACTAATTCCATTTCTTAGGTAGTTGCTTGGAGCTTTGTCTTCCCTTTGTCTTCCAAAAAGTGTTTTTACACGTTTAACCATCTATTCCACCCCTCTTTTCCTTTTAAAAAGAGAATATATGGGATGCAGTTTAATCCTTTTTCTTATGTTTGTTGTTTTGCTGTTGTTTAGTCACTAAGTTCTGTCTGACCCTTTGCTACCCTACGGACTGTAGACTGCCAGGCTCCTCTGTTCATGGAATTTTCCATGGAGTGGGTGGCTATTTCCTTCTCCAGGGGATCTTCCCGACCCACGGATCATTATTGTACAATTAGAAACAACCAGATGTTCAGTGATAGGGAGTTGGTGAAGTAAATGATGCTTTGCTGCTGCTGCTAAGTCGCTTCAGTCATGTCCGACTCTGTGCGACCCCATAGACAGCAGCCCACCAGGCTCCGCCATCCCCGGGTTCTCCAGGCAAGAACACTGGAGCGGGTTGCCATTTCCTTCTCCAATGCAGGAAAGTGAAAAGTGAAAGTGAAGTCGCTCAGTCGTGTCTGACTTTTAGCGACCCCATGGACTGCAGCCCACCAGGCTCCCCTGTCCATGGGGTTTTCTAGGCAAGAGTACTGGAGTGGGGTGCCATTGCCTTTGGTCTTTAAATGACAGTGACTTAGAAGAACAGGTAATGCCATCGGAAAGCATTCATTACAGCCTGCTTTATTAAAAAGTAGGATCCAAACCTGCTTATGTAGTATGATCCCAGTTTTGGGAAAATAGATCTAAAAATTGGAGGGATGTATACCAAAATAGAATCAGTTACCTCTGAAATCAAGGACAAATTTTCTGATGTGAATAAGCAACTTGGAACTTAAACATCTCTTACAACGAGCAGATATTAATTTGATCAGGAAGTTGCATTACTTTACAGCCACACCTGGTAACTTTCTAGCCTGTCTGCTTTTTTTCTGTCTTCATGGTGGAACACTCTAGAATCTGAGCTTTTGGCAGGCAGAGGCTCCGCATCCCATTTGAGCTTCACGGGGTGCCAAGTGGCATTAATGTCTTGAACTTTCAGACCACACCCTTCTGGAAGATGTTCGTGTGTGTGTGTGTGTGTGTGTGTGTGTGTGTGTGTGCTGAGCTGGGCTTTCACCTGCAGCTGCCATTCCAACTTGAGACCCAGCCTTTATATTTCTTGAAATATCTTAAAGAACCCTTACTCAATTTTGAATTGTTAAGAGTCAGTTTGAGTTTGACCCCCAGCCATGTCTGAAATAAAGGCAGACGCCCCCTCCCCGCCCACGCAGGCAGGTGGGGTCTGACCTCTGGGGTAAAGAAGCTCTCTGCATTTGTTTCCTTGTCATTTTTGCCCCGCTGACCATGCAGGGGACACAGAGGTGGCGTTGTCTTGGGACCAGGGGCTTGGCATGGAGGTGTACTGAGGTCGGGGAAGGCTTTATGGCCCCCAGGGATTGGGACTGACTCAGCGGGACTCTGTCCCAGAGTAGGGAGCCACCCGGGAGCCAGGACCCGACCTCAGGGCCAGCCTTGTCCAAGAACAGCCCTGACAAGTGGGGTCACTGCCCGAGAAAAGGAGCGTGGTTGGGTGGAGGAGGGTGGGGAGAGTGTTGAGTCATCACTAGCCCAAGGGTTTTCCCACTCCCCAGCCATCCCCTCTGTGGTCTGGGCCTCACCCCTGGCAGGTACAGCCTTGTTTTCCCTTTGTGGTCGCCTTGCTCCAGTAGCTGCCCATCTCTCCCAGCTCCCTGGCTCTACTCTGGGGAGATTTTTCTTAGCATGTCCCTATTCTGAGAGCTGTCCTCCCCCTGCCCCTTGGTGCTGAGATGAGTGGGAGAGAAGGCAGCTCGTGTTTTTGGTCGTGATCCCGGACCAGAGAGAATAGGGTCAGTGTTCTCAGGCGTTGGGTCTGAACATGGGGGTGTTGGTGGGGGAGGGAGGTAGTACAGAGCTGGACAGGGAGCCCTCCACTGCACAGTTGGGGCTGAACCCGAGGGGTCACACCGCTCCCTCTCCAGGTGGTGGGGGCTCAGCAACCTGTGGGGGAGGAGGGGGCCAGTGGTGAACGGAACAAGTTTGGAGGGTCAGATGGGCCTTGCGATGCGCCCCAGCCCCGCCGAGCATCATCTCCAAGGAAGTCGTGTTTATTAATTGTTGGCGGTGTCAGAAGAGCATGTAATCAGCTGCTTAAAGAAGAACCTGAGCTCCATTTCTGTTCTCTCTGTGCCTTTGAGTTTATTTTAAACCTCAGCGAGCCGTTTGCAGCTTTTCTCACTGTGGCCTTGACCACATGCTCTTTGACCCAGCAGTCCTCCGTACCCCGCCGGTGTCCTGGGGCGGGGCTCCCAGCGGGATGGAGACAGTGTCTGTCTTGTGACCCGTCGGCTCCCTGCAGCCCTCCAGGTTGCTGATGGTGAGCTCTTTGGGGAGGGGGCAGATCTCACTGATTTTGTGATCAGGGCTTGGGGAAGGGGTGGCCTCGGTGAACACCCCCTGCAACCCGTCTCCATTCTCTCTTAGGAGGCTCCTTGGAACCCAGAGAACCATGAACTAGTCATCAGATGCTCAGGTCAAGGCTGGGAAGGGACAGACACCAGGCACTAAAGGCCTGTTCCCCCCAGATTTTGTCTGGGACACCCAGGCCCACGGTTCAACGCCATGGGCCCCAGACCCGTAGGGACCCCCGGCTGGGCCACGCTCTGGATCCTGGCGTTCAGGTCCCAGGCTGACCTGGGTGAACTCTGGCTCTGCTGTATTCAAGGAGGGCGAGACGGGACCAGTTACCGCTCAGCCAGCGATTATCGCAGTCCTGGGTGGCCTCGGTGGTGCCTAGTAGACTGCTGCTTCCCGCTTCTGGTGGCAAGGTCAGCTGTGCCGCTTTCTGCTTCATCCCCTTTTCTGACGCCCCTGCTCTGCAAACCCTGTGTCCAAGGCAGCACCGCCTCAGGCAGCTGCTGCCCTCCCATTCCTCCTGGACTCAAGATGCACGCTGCCCGGGCTGGGGTCGGGAGGGAAAGGCCCTCGGAGGGGCTGCTGGGCCTGAGGGGTGAGGGGTTTGCAGGAGGGTGGGGATGCCCAGGCAGAAGGGCGAGGGCCCCGTGGTGAGGGCCCGCCGTGCCTGTGTCCAAGCGTTCAGCCGCCTCTGCTGCAGGTGTGATGTCCTCTGTCCTGGGGAAGCTCGCTCCTAACGGCTGTTTCTCTTTCTGACTTGACCTTGCTGAGCGGGTCAGCGTGCACCCATTCAGGCAGCACGGACATTCGCCAAGTCCCCCTCCCCCCTCACACAGGTGACCGGGACACACCCGCTTTCTGAGGGGGAAGCGGAGTAGACAGATCCTCCCCACCCAGGACAGTCGGAGCTGTGGCAGAGCCCACCTTTCCAGAGTCCATTCCTGGCAGAAGGTTCTGGAAGTGCACACAGATAAATGAGCGGAGGCACAGCCAGGCAGACGGACCAGAGTCCACCTTCTGAGGACGCTTGTCGGCTCCCCAGGGAAGGAGTTTTCTGGGTCAGGATCAAGGAACTCAGGAGTCTCCTTGCCTTCCAGGACATCCCGCTGCTTCGCCTGTGGGGATTCCAGAGTCTCCCCCTCCTGCAGCGAGGGAGGGGTAGTTGCCACAGGAACCGCTGGATCTGCCTCCTGCATCAGTCAGCCTCTGGGGCAGGATGCTGAGGGAAGGCACTGTGACCAGGTGTTGGATCAGAAGCTTGGAGGGATCCATGGGCAGAATATTAGGTCATTTTGGGGGGCTCACACTTTGTTTGGGGGCCTGAGATCCTGACGTCAGAGCCCACTCTTTTCTCCCCACTCCTGGCTTTGGAGAAAGTCTGGGGCCGGCACCCCCTACCCCCTTGCTTGGGAGATCCCTTACCGGGATCTGTCCTTTGTGCACATCCCCACCCCATCCTCAATCCCTGGCCACTAGGCCACCCACAGTCCTGCTTCCTCCCTCCCTGCTCCATCACTGTCCTAGTTCTGCACCGCTGTCTTTACCCCCGTGCTGCCCGGGAGCCCTCCTGTGCCCTGGTCTTAGCCTGCTACACACACACACACACACACACACACCACACCCACCCACCACATACCACACACACACACACACCCCACATACCACACACACACACACATACCACATACACACACACACCAGACACACACACCACATACCACACACACACACCATACCACACACACACCACACCACACACCACACACACGCATACCACATACCACACACACACACACAGCACACACACACACATACCACACACACACCACACACACACCACATACCACACACAGACACACACCACACCACACACACACACCACACCATACACCACACACACACACACCACACCACGCACACACATACCACACACCACACACACACACACACCACACACACCACACACATACACACCACACACACACACCACATACCACGCACATACCATACAACACACACACACACAGTGCCCTGATCTTACCCTGCTCTACACGGACACACACACACACACACACTGTGCCCTAGTCTTAGCCTGCTACACACACACACATACACACACTGTCTTTAGCCCCATGTTACACACACGCGCGCGCACACACACACACACACTGTCTTTACCCCCATGCTGCCCAGGAGCCCTCCTGTGCCCTGGTCTTACCCTTCTACACACACACACCCCCACCACACGACACACACCACACACACACACACACACAGTGCCCTGGTCTTACCCTGCTATATACACACACACACACACACACACAGTCTCTCTCTCTCTCTCCCCACTCACATTACAAACTCTCCCTGGCTCATGAGTCCTTTTTAACTGCAAGGAGATCAAACCAGTCAATCCTAAAGAAAATCAACCCTGACTGCTCATTGGAAGGGCTGATGCTAAAGCTGAAGCTTCAGTACTTTGGCCACCTGATGAGAAGAGCCGACTCATTGGAAAAGACCCTGATATTGGGAAAGATTGAAGGCAGGAGGAGAAGGGGATGACAGAGGAGAAGATGGTTGGATGGCATCACTGACTCAATGGACGTGAGTTTGAGCAAGCTCTGGGAGATAGTGAAGGACAGGGAAACCTGGTGTGCTGCAGTCCATGGGGTCGCAGAGTCGGATATGACTTAGCAACTAAACAACCGGCTCCTGAGGCCCCTGGGGATCTGTGTGACCTCTTTCCAGCTCCTCCTCTGTCCCCAGGCTGTCTGATCTTGGCCCCTCACACACACTGGCCCAGTGTCCCCTGCTCAGGATGGCTTCTGATGTGGCCTCTGCCCTGACAAATCTCACTCTCTTTCGGGTTACACCTCCCCACCCCCACCTCTCGTGATCTGGTCCCTTGCACAGCCCTGCACTCCTGCCCTGTCTACCCCTGTGGTCACTGGGTCCTAACTCCTGGTCCATTTTCTCTCTGTTCTCAGCTTTGGTCCTTGGGCCGGGACCCAGAAGGGACCAGGCCCGGAGACGATGCTGGGGGATGTTTGTTGGGCACAGTGGCCCCTGTGTGCTTGTGTGCGTGCTCATTCATATCAGACTCTGTGGCCCCGTGGACTGTAGCCTGCCAGACTCCTCTCTCCATGGGGTTTCCCAGGGAAGAATAGTGGAAGAAGAGTGGGTTACCATTTCCTCCTCCAGGGGATCTTCCCAACCTAGGGATCGAACCCACGTCTCCTGCGTTGGCAGGTGGGTTCTTTGCCTCTGTGACACCTGGGAAGCCCAGGCTTCTATGTGGAACATTTATAAAGGCTCCTGCTAAGATGAGAAAAAGGAACTGTGTTAGCTTTGGCAACCCCGTGAGTAGATACGAGGCTGTTCCTTCCAGTTCCTCCGAGGTGCAACTGTGCTAACACAGTCTGAGCTCAATGTCACCTCCTCCGGGACCTTCCTGAACCTGGTCGCCATACCCCCAAGTTTCGTGTGGGGGACCCTCGGATTCCCCCCTCACCTCTAGAACTGCAGGAATCCTGGAGTCCACTTAGTCACCAACCTCTAAGCAGAAGTTGTGATAGTATGTTTGCATTTGCTGATTTAATCTGTAAACCCCGGGGAAAATCCCACCGGGGATTTCATTCCTCCGCCCCGCCTCAGAGAGCAGCACCTTTCCGTGCTGGCGGGCGTTCCCACCTCCCCGCTTTCGCTCTGAGTCCCTGAGGCCTCCCGAGCGCCTCTGAGCAGCTGGTACCATAGTGAGATGGAACCGCCAGGCCCTTTGTGGAAGGCCCGGGTCCAGGCCCTCCCTGCACAGGAGGGCTGGCTTCGCAGGCTGCATGAGCTGCCCTGTCTCCCACCGCTGTCACTCGTTGACCCGAGCTTAAAAACAGTGCTCAGAGCCATCGAGTAGCTGCATTGCAGTCTCCGCATCAAGGCCACCATGTGCCCCTCGGGACACTGCTCATCACAAGCGCATCAAGCTGCCTCTCACACGTGGCGCATGGTGGCCCTTGGGGACTTCTTTCCATCGCACAGAGGGGGCGGGTGGACGTGTTGGTTAAGATGTCTCGTGGTGGTTTGGTCAAGTTTCTACATTTCTGTGACCTGGCATTATTCTCCAAGCTCTCCAAGCTAGTTCAGGAAGGATTCCAGCGCCAGCATCTCCCTTTGTCCCTCGCTGGTGCACATGAGTGTTTTATGTATACATGTATGTATGTATGTAGTTGCACCTGGTCTTCGTTGCTGCATGCAGGGTCTAGTTCCCTGACCAGGGATCAAACCCTGGGCTTCTGCCTTGGGAGTGTAGTGTCTTAGCCACCAGACCAGCAGGGAAGTCACCACATAACCATTTAAAAATACCTCAGCCCTGCGCCAAAGACGCCAGTTTGACTTGACACAACCCAGCTCCTTTTCAAGCAATTTGGAATACTGGACTTTTCTTTTTCATGGGATGTGTTTAATTTTTTCAAAAAACTCCTTCATTAACATTATATCAAATACCAGTTTGGAAACTGCCTCAAGGGATAGGAATGCTCTCTGGGGCTGGAAATAAATGACTGTAGAAAGGGAACTGCTTCAGGGCTTGAAAAAGAATCTTTGCAGGCTTTGCAGAAGTTTGACTCAAAGTTTTCCTTCCTTATTGTTAAGAAGGATGCACAAAGAAGATGTATTTTTGGCCTGGAGAATTCTTAGCCACTTGTGATGCGGCTTCCAGTTGTCATTCCGGAGGAGGAACGTGGAGATAAAAGCAACATTGAGATGTGTTTTCCATTGTCAGCAGGGAAAAAACCCTCCAGGGCCGGGAGCCAGGGCTGTGCAGGGAGGGAGGGAACCTGGCTTGGGGATCCCAGCTGGGATGGGCAGCCAGTGTCATCCCACCAGCTCTGGATGCCCACCTGGGGGTCTCATATTAAAGACGGGGCCCTGAAGCTTCCCTGGTGGCCAGTGGTTAAGACTTCACCTTCCAATGCAGGAGGTGTGGGTTCAATCCTTGGTCTGGGAGTTAAGATCCCACATGCCTCCTGGCCAAAAAAACCAGAACTGAAAACAGAAGCAGCATTGTAACAAATTCAATAAAGACTTAAAAAATAGCCCACATTAAAAAAAAAAAACACAAAAATCTTTAAAATGATACAAGTGAACTTATTTACAAAACAGAAAGAAACTCACAGAATGAACTCATGGTTGCTGAGGGGGAAGGATGGGAGGAAGGGATAGTCAGGGAGCGTGGGGTGGATGTACACACTGCTATATTTAAAATGGATAACCAACAAGGTCCTATTGTATAGCGCGTGAACTTTGCTCACTGTTATGCAGAGGCCTGGATGGGAGGGGAGTTTGGGGGACAATGGATACATGCATATATGCAGCTGAGTCCCTTTGCTGATCACCTGTAACCCTTACAACACTGTTTGTTAATGGGCCATACCTCAATACAAAGTAAAAAGTTAAAAAAAAAAAAAAAACTTAAAAAAATAAAGACAGGGCCCCCAGGTTACAGACAAGGAGAGTGACGGCCCGTGTCACCTCACCTGGCCAGTCAGCGCCAGGCTCCTGAGCTGCCCTCTTCAGAGCATCCTGGTTTTGGAAGTTCTTTCTTAAGCCAGCTATTCGGTGAGGCCATAGAAATGACAACTGGGCCTATTAAGTGTTTACAACATGTATGAGGCGGGGCACTGACGCCTCATACGTGTAACGTCCCGAGTGGTATCTTCAGAGAGATCTGAGACCTGACTCCCTGCCCAGCGCCCTCCAGGGGCTTCCCCTCCCCCAGGGGACATCTTCCCTACTCCTTCCCGCCCTTGGAGGCTCTGCACAACCTGCCCCATGTCCTTGTCACCCTTCCCCAGGACCCGCTGAACGTAGCCTGTGCTGGGGGCCCCACCTGGCTTTCCCCGTTCCTTCTCCTTGGTCGGGTCTCTGCTCAGATGGTGCATCCTCAGGCCTCGCATGAGTTCCCTTGGCTGGAGAAATGAATTCAGGACTGTGCGGTTTACACAACAAACGTATTGTCTCCCAGCTCTGGAGGCTGGAAATCGAGACCAGAGTGTCAGCGGGGTTGGTTCCTTCTGAGGCTGTGAGCAAGGGTCTGTCCCAGGCCCCTCTCCTCACTTCCGTGTGGCTGGTGATCTTCGGCGTCCTACGCTGGTAGGTGCAGCTCCCTGATCTCCACCTTCATCTTCACGTGACATTCTCCCTCGTGTGTCAGCACCCAGATTTCTCCTTTTTAAAATGATGCCAGTCATGTGGGGTTAGGGGCCCACTTTACTCCTGTATGATGTCCACTTAACGAATTACATCTGCAATGACCCTGTTCCCAAATAAGGTCACATTCTACAGTACTGAGGGTTAGGACTTCCATGTGACCTATTTGTGAAAGTGAAAGTCGCTCAGTCGTGTCCGATCTTTGCGACTCCATGGACTATACAGTCCATGGAATTCTCTCGGCCAGAATACTGGAGTGGGAAGCCTTTCCCTTATCCAGGGGATCTTCCCAACCCAGGGACCGAACCCAGGTCTCCCAGCTGAGCCACAAGGGAAGCCCTGTAACCTATTTTGAGGGACAAAATTCAACTCATACTGGGCTTTCTCTGCTGAGTGCCCCCGCCTCCCACATCGTGCTCTCTACACTGACTTTATTCATGTTGTGATGCTTTATTTGTTTATTGTCTGTCTTCCCCCATGAGAATAGGAGGTCTTGAGACAGGGACCTTGGCCATCTTGTCCACTGTTGTCTCTTCAGCGCTTGAGCAAAGCCAGGCACAGAGCCTCCACTCACAGGAACTGCTGAGTGAGTGGATGAATGCTCAGTTGGATGCAGGGGTGGGTGGGTGAGAGGAGGAATGAGTGGCTGAAAACAGCCTACGAAGCAGGTACTATCGTCATCCACACTCCCCACCCCCGCATGCTGAGATATCGAGAAAACAAGTCCAGAATAAAGAGCAGTCTTTTGTGTCGGGTTCGTGAAGCAGTGGTGGTTTCTCTTCTATTTAAATCTTAAAAGAGCAGAACCACAGATCGGTGTTGCCACCTTCTAGATGTGTTGAGGGTTTGTCAGATGAGACACACCTCAGCCCATTTGCTTTTGCACCTCCTGCAGTCCTGTTCTGCTCCCTGCAGACGCTCACCCCTGTGGGCCATGGGGTGCCGTGCTCTCACACCTCCTTCACCTCGTTGGCCTCGCATATTGCGTGGAGGATGTGCACCATGCTTTGGGTATCGACTTCAAGTTTACCATCTAGAAGGGAAGTTGGGGTCCAGGTCAGTTCACGCTTGATCTAAAATTCTCGGTAGGAAGTGCAGGGAGGAAGCTGAGAGCCAACGTGTGTATAGGGTGGGTGGGGAAGGGTCTGGAAGAGGGCTGGTGGCATTTGAATTAAGCTGGCTGGAAGCTCAGGTGGAGCGGCTCGCTTCGTCTCAGCCCAGGCTCTAGCTTTGGGAAGGTCAAGGGAAGTAAACGGGAGCCTCTGGGGGGGGACTGTTGTCCCTGTGCCTCTTTTCCTCATTTACCCTCTTGGATTGTTGAGGGTCAGTGTCTGGTGACTAGCTTCCCCGTGGTGCTAGCGTTAACCCACCTGCCAGTACAGGAGACACAAGAGACACAGCTTCGACCCCTGGGAAGATCTCCTGGAGAAGGGCATGGCTACCCACGCCAGTATTCTTGCCTGGAGAATCCCATGGACAGAGGAGCCTGGTGTGCTGGAGTCCAGGGGGTCGCAAAGAGTTGGACACGACTGAAGTGTCTTAGCAGGCACATGTCTGATGACTCTAATACTATATTCTACTTGGCTGTAGACAGACATCCTGAGGCAGGGCCCCTCTGGATGCTCATGGGCTGCTGCTGGGGGAGGGGCGTGCAGGACTCAAGCCTGGGAAGCCATTGCAGGTGGCTGAGGGGCGGCTCCTCCTCTGCGCTCTTGTGTTGTGGGTGGAGACCGGCCTCTCAAGACCCCCCTGCTAGCCTGGCTGAGAACACAGCTGCCGTAAGACCTCAGGCCTCCTGGGCTCCCTGTGGAGGCCGGGGCTCCCCTCTGGAGGGTGCATGTCCTAGCACTATGAACTGCCTCACCCTGCTTGTCCCCTGGGCTTGTGACCTTGTCTGCTCTGTGGCCCCAAGGCACCCTTGACTTTTTCACCCTCCCCTGCAGGGTGTCTGCAGCATGTTCCTGAGGCCACTTGGGACTTCAGGAGGACTTTGATCGGGGCTTCCAGTGGGGCCTGTGGAACACTGCCTCCCTGAATCCAATGTAGGCATAATACGCTTGGGGTCCTTGGGGGTCCCCAGCCCCTGCCATGAGGGACAGATGCTAAAAACAGAACAAAGGTGGTGGCTGTGGGGAAAGGAGCACGTAAGTTTGGGGTCAGAAATCTCTTGGGTCTGCCCCCCACTGTCAGTGCCCTTGGGCAGCTCACGTTGCCCCCTACTGTCTCCATTTTCTCCCTGCAGATTGGGGATGACATTGACTTGGAGGGGTGGATGTGTAAGTGCTCAATAAACCTCGTGTGAATGGGTGGGTAGGTGGACGGGTGGATGGTCTGAGTCTTTAGCCTCCGGGAAGATTTTCCGCACAAGCTAGCTGGGCTCTGGAACAGGACGCAGTCCCCGACCTCAGTGAGGGTGCACTGGCCGAGAACTCTCTTTCTGCAACTAACCAGGTGGGTAAGTGTCCTGCCTGGGACCCAGGAAAGAGCAGCCTGAGCCTGAAGGGCAGTTACCTGTTTATGTCAGAGGAAGAGGGTCCGGCCAGACCTGAGACCGATGGGGGCCTGTAGGCTCCGAGAGCAGAGAAGACTCCAGGAAGGGAGGGCTGACACCGCTCTTCGGGACCGTGACTGCCCGAGGGCCTGTGGTGGGCCTGACATGGTGCCAAGGCTGTACCAATACCCTCGTCAAGTGCTGGAGGCAGTGACTTTTCTGGCTCTCTGAACCAAAGTTGACTTGCAAATTCCCAGAACTTTGGAGCTGCACACAAGGGACTTTCATCTTCGGGCTGTTGACTCGAGTGCACCCCTCATCTTCTCGGGGAGAAAGGTTATCCACGCTCTGCCTTAACCAGATGGTGGTTTATTATGTTCATTATCGGAAACCAACTACTGAGAATTGGGGGCATTGGGTCAGGGAGTTCTGGGGCAGAGGCCGCGGGGGCGACCCGTACCGTGCTTGGCCCAGCCTGTGGTCTTTGGGGATCAGCCCCATGTGACGTCTAGCTCCTGACCCCTCTGAGGGCCACTTGGCGCTCCTTCGGGAGGAAGAGTCACTCTTGCCAGGGAAGTTCTGCTTGCCCGTCGAGTTTTGGATCCAGTCCCACCAAGAAGCGCAAGACCAGGGCAGCATCCTCCAAGTTCAGGCGCCTTTTTGCAGCCTATCCCCAAGGCACCAGCTCCGACTTGCCTTTCAGGAGAGCACTGCTCCTGCCTGCTGGGGCCTTTCAGTGTTGGAGATGGCAGTTCTTTTCCATCTTCAGACCTTGGAGAGTCCAGAGAATAAATTGGATCTTCTGCCCACTTGCTTTTCATTGGGGCCATTGAGTCAGGGCCTCGGTTGAGACGAAAAAACTTTTCATCTAGTGACTTCCAGCTGAAAACACGCCATCGACATGGTGTGAACTGAGGGAGAAAAGGAATGGAAGGAAAACCCCAGGTGCCCGGGACACCTTTTGGCTTAGCGGTCAGTTGACTTCGGGAGAAGAGACAACGCAGGTTCCCATGCAGCTATGACGGGATGACCCTGGACAGGCTACTTAACCTGTCTTGTGACCTGGCATCCTCACGTGCACCTGCTGTGGTCACTGCTTGTTAGCTGGTATGTGGCCCAAAGTCAGAGCTCTGTGTTACTTACCATCATTAACAGGGACGGTCCATTTTAATGTGGCAGCAAATGCGTTGAGAAGCCTAATAGGAGCCAGGACAAGTGCCCTAGCTCTGCGGGATGCAGATTCTGGTGTGTCTAGTCAACAGTGCATGTGTGCTGCATGCTAAGTAGCTTCCGTCGTGTCTGACTCTCTGCAACTCCATGGACTGCAGCCTGCCAGGCTCCTCTGTCCATGGGATTCTCCAGGCAAGAATACTGGAGTGGGTTGCCACGCCCTCTTCCAGGAGATCTTCTCCACCCAGGGATTGAATCCAGGTCTTCCACATTGCAGACAGAGTTTTTACCACTTGAGCCACCAGGGAAGCGCCTTGTTAACAGAACTCAGGGGAGATTTCACTGGGCAGTAATAATGTAAAGAGTAAGAATAGAGAAACAGAATAGCTGAGCTTTTTGAGTGCACAGTTATAGGAAAAACACACCTCCTGGGATTCACCTTTACTCTCACACTTCTGCACATTCGCCATGTCTGATGGCAGTTGGCTGGGGGCTTTTCCCATACCACATAAACCCGCAGCACCAGGCTGGGAGTCCTACAGTTTAACACAGTTCTGACACTGACCACCTGGAGATGAACATCAGCTCTTAAGGACTCCGTCCCTGCCCCATCAGATGCCAGTTGCAAATTTAGATTGATATCCGTGCACATGAGCCATCAGCCGTAAATCACAGGTTCCCACAGTCCCCTCCTGTAGTTTGATTAATTTGATGCGTTGGTTTCTGGAACTTGGGAAAACAGTTTACTTAGTATTTACCAGCTTATTACAAAGGACTGTGGGGAAGGGTACAGTTGAACATCCAGGTGGAACAGGTGTGTCGGGCAAGAGATGTGGGGAAGGGCTTCTGCACCCTCCGGGCGACCCACTCTCTCAGCTCCTCCTCGTGCTCACGAGCCAGGACGCTCCCTGAAACTGTCCTCATGGGATTTCCTATGAAGGCTTCATCACAAAGGCATAATCTGTCATTAAACTCATTTTCCAGCACCCTCCCCACTCAAGGATAGGGAGTGGGGCTGAAAGTTCCAAGCCTCTAATCATGCCTTGATCTTGCTGGTGACCCACCCCAATCCAGCTCACCAAGCATTGTCTTATTCAAATAAAAGACATCCCCGTCACCCAGGAAGATCCCATTTGAGGACAAGCCCATGTGGTCAACCTACTTCGGAACCCGCGTTTTCAGGCTAGCAGCCATGGTCTGGCATGAGTGCACGGCTCCAGCACCCCCGGCTCTGTGTCAGGCTCTGTCCTGAGTAATTATACACATCAATGCAGTTCTCACAGCAGCCTGAGGTGGGGACCCGTGAGAGAGACACAGAGCCTAAATCACATGCCAGGCCTCACAGCTTCACAGCTACTCCTAGAGGACCCGGCCTCCGAGCATGGTTGTGGAATAGTAACCACGCCTGCCTGACGTCCTCACCGGCTTCACCTGCAGCCTCTGCAGTAGAGAGGGCCATTGCAGCCTGTCTGGCTGTTCAGAAAAGCCTAGGTTTTTCTCAGCAGCCCAGGCCTCTGCTAGCATACCTTGCATGCTGCAGCCAGAGAGGATGAGTGGCCCCCAACCTGGGGTGGGGGATGGGAGCCGGTTTTTCTGAGTCCCCAGCCTTCTTGATGCACATGCTTCTTTCACATCTAGCTGGTTGTTGATCACTTCAGGGGAGCGCGTGTGGGAGTTTGGGAGCAAAGGGAGAGCTGGAAGTACAGCCCAGAGAACCCTCCAGAGAGCTGGAACCCTCTGCCTCTCATCTCATCTTGGCATCCCCCACCCCGGCCCTCCCCCCATCCATGATCTCTCCTGTGGGGACTGCCTTCGGGTAGGCTCACAGACAACCCCAAACTCTTAGTGGCTTAATGCACTCAAGATTTGCTCATTGTTTACACCACAGCCTAATCCCGGTCCCCTAGGCATTGGAATCTTCCACAGGCTCCTCCGCTTCTAGCCCACAGATGAAGCATGAGAAGGGGAGGTGGTGATGGGCCACCCCCGCAAGGGGCCAGTCAGCGGTCAGTGCTGTGGGGAAGCTCCTTCTGCAGAGGCGGTAGCTTAGGGCCCCGGAGGCATTTGGAACTGATAAAGGAGAGGGTTTAATGCAGATGGTGCACCCTGCATCTTTGCAGCCGCCCCTCCACTTGGATTAAACCTTCCTTCCCCTGCCCATCTCTGGAGGCCCCATTCTTCCCTCTCCCTTCCGTGGCTTGGTCTGGACACCTCCTCCTCCGGGAGGCCATTTCAACCCCCTTTGCAGGAAAGAGCCGCCCTGCTCCGTGGCGGGTCCCTTCTGGGTCTGCGTTGCTCACTCTGTTCTTTGAAGCTGCCGGTGCGCTTAGCAGACATCTGCTGAGCTCTTAGGCTTCCTAGATGGCACACTGGTAAAGAATCCACCTGCCAGCACAGGAGACCCGGGTTCAATCCCTGGGTCAGGAAGGTCCTCTGGAGGAGGAAACGGCAACCCACTCCATTATTCTTGCCTGGGAAATCCCATGGACAGAGGAGCCTGGCAGGCTACAGTCCATGCCGTCTCAAAGACTTGGACATAACTTTAGTGACCGAACAACAGCAACAGCCTAGTTCTTGCCTGGGGCCTGGTTCTAGGTCCTGGGGAGGCCAGGCTGCAGCCCTGGTCATTGGGGGAATCTCAGGATCTTGTGGAAGAGACAGAAGGTTAAAGAGACTACTTCATGCCTGGAAGTTGCGGTGCTGTCTTGGAGAGATGGGCATAGCATTTCGGGGACACCGGTGAGATGAAGGAGCCATTAGTGCTTCCTGTTTGGGAAACGAGGAGTTCAGAAGTCTGGAAAAGGATCAAACTTCTATCCTGGGAGACTAGTAAGAGCTCATGTGTGGTTAAGAGGCTGTAGGCTGTGGGTGGGCACTCCAGGCAGAGGACTCACTGTGGCCGGGGAGCACTGCCCCGTGCAGGTCTGGGGCAGCTGGGGCTGTGTCCAGGGTGAACAGTCCCCCTGGGGCCCTGCGAGATGAGAGGGCAGGGGGCATCTGTGCCTGGTGCACAGGAGGGGCCCAGAAGATACTTGTCAAGTTAACGAGTGTTCAAGCTGAAGCGGGAAGTTGTCTAGAGGGCTTAGGTACCACATCTATAAACAGAATGTTCTAACTCACAGACCAATCCTGGAAGGCGTAGTTCTGACATCCTCATTTTATGAAAGGGGAAACTGAGGCACAGAGGCAGCTGAGCCAGGAGGGGTCTCCAGGTGCCCACTGTCGCATCCTGTCCTCCTCAGCCAGCTGGTGGGCCGGAGGCAAGCGCCCAGCTCCCCTTGGATCACGACGCGGTTGCTTGTTCCAAGGTCAGAGGTGGCTGTTGGGCCTCTGGGGTCTGCGGGCCTCTGGGGTCTGCAGGCCTCTGTCCCATCTCCTCCTGGGCCTCCCTCCACCCTCGTCTGTCTCAGCGCCTTCGTCACCGAGGAAACAGTGGGCCCTTGTTTTCTCCGAATCCCGAGCACTCCCTGAGCACTCAGGGCGGCGTGACTTGGAAACGTGGCTCCTGCAGCCACCGCAGGGGGCCCTTCCTTCCGGACACCCTGTGACTGGCTGAGGGGGCCCAGTCGGACCCTCTCTGAGGAGGAGGACAGGTCCCCCGGGAGAGTTTCCTTTTCTGTGAGCAGAATGTGGTCAGAAAAACCGAATGACACACTTGAAGTGAGTTCACTTCCGCCCTGGCCCCCAGTCCCGCCCCATCTGGGAAAGGAAGCTTCGGAGGTGCCTTCCCCCAACCCCCCGACCCCGCTGGTCCCAGGATCCCATTCTCTGCAGCACCCCCCCACCCAAGGGGCCCTCTTCTGGGACCGCCTCCCTCTGTGAGGGGTCCCCTCCTTTGTGGCCACCCCCAGCCCCCTCTGAGGGTCCCCTCCTCTGCAGGGTCCTAGATTCTCTCCCACGTGTGCCCGGGGCCTGCTGACCGACAGCAGTTTTGGCTCCCCTGGGATCTGAGGGTACAGCCCCGGACGACCTTCTCCCCCTTCCCAGCCAGTGGAGAGGGACCGCTGGCTCCTTGGGGGAGACCCCTCAGGGCTGCCAAGGCTCCTCCGGTCCTCTGAGGAAGGTGGTACAGGAGGGCCTTTTGGAGCCATGGACAGCTCTGCTCGGGCCCCAGCGAGGATGCGGAGCGGGGACTAGCCAGGCCTGATGTGTGTCCAGAGCCGCGGCTCTCGTGAAAGGGTTTCACTGGCACAAAAATGCTTGGAAAATACACAAAGGACAGTGGCCAGCTTCCAAAACTCAACTGTTTACCTTCAGCAGAGTGGCTGGGAGCGCAGGGAGCTTATTTTGCAAACAGCCCACAGTTGTCAGGTCTACAGACCTTGGGTGATGCCGGGCGAGCACGAGCCCGGGGCCTCTCCTGCCCACCTCCTTCCGCAGAGGCGTGCGGACCCCAGAGTCCTCCAGGGGCTGGCTTCTGTCCCTTCTTGCTGCACAGGAAACATTCTCTCTGGGATGGGGTTTCTGAGCCCTGGGGCGCCCTGCCCAGCCTGCCACGTGACCCAGGCTCTTCCGCCCGTAGCCGTCTCGGTCTGAAAATGTTGGCCTCTTGCTTCGGTGCCTGTCACAGTGGAGCCGCTGGTTACAGGGCAGATGGGCACCTCTGAGAATGAGCTGTTCCTTGCCCGTGTTCCCACTTGCTCTGTCTTCCAATCCTTTTTTTTGTTGTTGTTGTTGTTGTCTTCTTGGGAAGTGGCATTGGATGGAAATTAATAATGAATGTATGGACAGAACCGGAAAGATCCTTGGCGTTTCCTGCTTTTATCGAAGGGGAAACTGAGGCCCTGGGATGCTGGTAGGCTTTGGCACAGGCCCCAGGACATGGGCAGCTTGGCTGCAGGCTAAGCCCATCTGTGTTGCTGTTTGTCCAGGTCCCAGTGGATCATTTCCCAACCATGAGGCCTTACCCAGTCATTTTTCCTCCTTGGCTCTTGGGGTCCTGGTCTGTGAAGGTGTAGCTGTCACCTCGAGCTCCTGGCCCTCCTGTGAGGACAAGTACCGCATCCCTTTCCCATCTAGGAGTCTTGGAAGATGGGCAGCTGCTCAGCTGGTCTGATTTTTGCTGTTTTGTTTTGTACACAGGCTAGAACATCGAGGGATCAGTGTTCTTCAGTATTTTCCTTTTGTGAAGTCCATGAAATTTTTTTTTTTATAATAGGGAAAATCCCTTAACATCTTTCCTGGCAGACAATGAAAAAGAGGAGTTAAGGCTATCAGCAGGAAGGGCCTGGTGCATTCTGAAGATTTAATGGGAAAAGAGTTTAAATCAGGAGCATGACATGGCATGGGAGGGGTCAAAGGAGCTGGCAGGAGGTGGTGAGGCGCCCCCAAAGTGGTGGGGTGTCACCACCCCAGGCCCAAGGGGACGAGTGGAGGGAAGAGCCTAGAGACAGTGGTGGTCTTGGGAGAGGGGCAGCCTTGCTCAAGGGAGAGGTTGGGGCCGTGGGGATGGTGGGGACAAGCACCCAGGCTCCTGTCCCATCCTCTCTCCCATCTACTGCTGGTGCCTCTAAAGGGCCAGACGTAGCCAGCAGCCAGAGGGCAAGGCACCCAGGCAGTCGTGGCTCTGGGGCACAGCGCGGGCATGGAACTCGGGCTGGGGGCTGGGTGGCCAGCCCAGCTTCAGTTCTGGCTCTGCTTTCTCCCTGTGAAATCCTTGGCAGGTTTCAGAAGTCTGTGTTTTCCACTGTCATGTGTGGAATTGCCTCTCACTGTGTGGCTGAAAATAAAAAGAAACAAATGGACTTATGTTTTTAGCACCGAGCCTCCCTAGAGCCTCTTCCCTAATGACTTTGAAACAAACAGCCTGGAATCCTGGAGGGAGCCCCACTGGGGGAGTGGGACGGAGGGCAGGGGTGGGGCTGGTGGCCTTCTCTGGCCTCCGCTGAGGCCACTCAAGGGGTCAGCCAGGTGATCGGCTAGCGCCGCCGCCTCCAAGAGCACAGGCCCTGCAGGTGGTGGCGGCCGCGTGCCAGGTGGTAGACATCTGGTGGCCAGGAAGCGTGGTGTCAGGAGGCCCCGGCTATTGGTAGGTGCTCCCGTCTTGGGGGTCTGGGATGCCGGCTGTCAGCCAGCAGCTCTGGCTCCCCCAGGACCCGATCTTCCAAACCCCATGCTCTTGAAAAAATAAACACGTTTCCCCCAGTGGAGCAGGGCGAGCCGGGGACTCAGGGACCCAGGTGGCCCTGCATCCCTCGCTTTGTCATCAAGGCCAGCCCTGATCTCAGTGTGAAGTGCCAGCAGCTAGCCTTGTAGAGTGGCGGCTCTTAGATTCACACAGATCCCAGCTTTGCTGAGACCATGGATAGTTTCGTGGGGAGAGTGTCTGCTTGGATCTCAGTTCAGGTCTGACCTTGTGACTTCAGCCATTGAACTTGACCTTGCCAGACCCTGGTGTCCCCACCTGAGAGGCCCCAGGTGGTGGGGCAGCTGCAGGGTGGCCAGTAAGCGCTCTCACTATGACTGGCTTGACCCGTAGGCCCTTGGTCACCCCGACTCCACCTGAGCAGCCTGGCACTCGGGGACAGAAGCACAGACATGGGGCCTGCCCTGGAGGAGTTCCAGGGCCTCAGCGGGTCCTGTCCCGTCCTGTCCCGCAAGTGCCGGCCCTCCTCGCGCTCCGTGCCCTGGGGACGTGCAGAGGGGATGGGATGGACGAGGCAACGGGCTCAAGTTATTCTTTCTCTCTCTGTGTCTCCCTCTCGCAGCTGAACCTGAGCCGGCCGATCGAGGAACAGGGCCCCCTGGACGTCATCATCCACAAGCTAACCGATGTCATCCTTGAAGCCGATCAGAACGACAGCCAGGCCCTGGAGCTGGTGCACAGGTTCCAGGTGCGTGGGGGAGAGGGTCAGGGTGGTGGTGGGGGGCTGGGAACGACTCTGTGCCTCTCTGAAGCCGTGGAGCTGTCCTGCTGGGTTACCTGTGGACACGGCTCTGCCGCTGCCAAGACGTGGGCCTGTGGTCGGGCCCTTCCCTCCCGGGGTCTCTGTCTTGGGAGGTGAGATGGGCCCGCTTGTAGCCACCCCTGTCTGCCGTCTACTCTTAGAGATATGATTTACTGATCAGGGCGCTGCCCAGTCCAATCAGGCCCTTGCCTCCTCCGTGCACACCCGGCCACAGCTGCAGGTGCTGTGTTGGCATAGAGGTGGGAACCCTCTTGCCACCCTTGAAGAAAAGGACTCCTCGAGGGTGTTTGAGCTGCAACGGCCGCCCCTGGGCCCCTGAGTCCTGCCCTGGTGGAGAACCCCCTCTGCGTGCTCATGGCTTCGAACCCGCAGGGGTGTCTCTGAGCTCCGACCAAGTCTCCCTGGCTCTTCCCTGCTCCCTTCCCCCTGTTCCCCAGTGTCCTGGGCCCTGACCCCACAGTGACCTGCTCGCCGCCTTGAGCGCCGCTGCCGTCGCCCCCACTGACTTGCCCTGTGTTTTCTCTGTTGTGGACAAGAGCGTGATTCATTGCTCAGGAAAGCGGCTTGGGGTCATGAAAAACAAGGTCATGTTATCAGTGAAAAATGCACTTGAGATCCAGGGCCTTCCCAGTGGGAGGGATGCTCAAACCAGCACTTTTCAGAGCGTGATGACTGGAGGGGTGACATCCTGTCCTTCCTTATCAGGACCAAGGGGAATCTCATCGCCGCACAACAGCGCTCCTGCTGACAGCATTTTCTTTTGCCCTTGTGTCCCGGGTTGGTGACCTCAGCCACCCTCACTCCCTCCTGGACCGACCGTGTCAGGCTCCCGGGAGCCCCAGGGGCCTGTGTGTGGCCCCACTGGTGTCCCCTCCCCTCCCGCACACACCTGCAGAGGTATGCTGTTCACAAGTGGCGCCCTGCAGTGACTTTGGCCAGCAGCCTGACATGATCCACTCCCTGCTCTTCTCCCAAAGGGCTGGGGGCCGTGGAGAAAGGAGTTTGGGCTCCTCCGAAGCCTCAGTTTTCATATTTGCACAGTGGTGTCCGTACTGTGTTGGAAGGAGTGAACAACACAATGCCCGTGGAAGTGCTTCACACAGTGCTCGGGGCCCAGGGAGCGCTTGGTTGGAAGGCCAAGGCCAGTGTGAGCATATGACCTCGAGCCTTCGTCTCCTCTTCTGTGAAATGGGGTTGCTGCTAGTTCCTACTTCTTAGGATGCTATGAGAAGGTTGCTGTGCGCAGTAAGTGTCTGAGTACATAGACGGGTCTGATGTTAGCTGAGTTCTCCCGGCAGCTCCACCACTGTCATTGCTTTCTTAGATAAAGGACCGCAGCCCCCAGCCCAGCCCATTGCCCTGGGGGGTTATAGAATGACCAGCCCTGGGGCACCTCCCATCCCCTGCTCCCCGCAAGCAGACACAGCCCACAGCCCAGGGCAGGTGGTGGTGAACAGTAAAAGGGAACTGGGTGCCCTGAGTTCCCGTTCTGGTGCGAAGAAGGTGAGCGAGCACATCGTGGGGGACGTGGGGACGTGCCGCTTCAAGGGTTTCAGCCACCAGCTGCGTGTCCCGGGGTGGGTGGTCTCAGCTGGTCTCAGTAGTCTGTCTCACCCAGGGCACACAGAACAGCTGCCCTCAGATGCCTGGGGTGACCTCAGGATAACCTTCCAGCCTGGGTATTCTCTGGGATAAGTTTTCACTGCCATCTGTGCTTGAGCATGAAGCGGATATCTGATAAGGTCGGGACGTTTCCTCTTTTGTGAAGAGAACAATCCTTTGGGGGGAAGGATGACAGGCCGTGCTTCGTCCAGGCCCGGAGAGGAGAGGAGATGGGCAGGGGCTGGTGGAGAGGAGGGCTGAGAGGTGCCAGGTGAGGCCACTCAGCATCATGGGGCCCAGTGCTGTCGGCGCTGCCCTGGTTATCCCACCCTGCACGAGATACGAGGCTCAAGTTCAGAGCCAGGCCGTAGACTGACAAACTTGACCTTGACCATGCCGTTGTTTTCAGACACCTGTTTTAGTGTTTATTCTCGAGACATAACGAGGAGGCAAGGGGGGAGGGCCCCAGGACCAGTAGAGGCAGGGGAATGTTCAGACTTCCCCGGCGGGAAGCAGGGCTCTGGGGCTGGGGTTTGCAACACTGGTCTTTCCGCGTTTGTCATAAAAAAGTAGAGAAAGGTGATGTGGCTCAGAAGGGGCGCAGCTCAAAGGGCCTTCTCCAAAGGCATAGCTCAGATCCCTGGGAGAGTGGCCTGGGGCTGCATAGGTCAAGACAGATACGTTTCTGAGATGTTTTTGGACAACTCTAGAGTATTCTGCTTATGGGATGCTCCTGCTAAGCCTTCAGGGCACAGGGATTGAAGGGAATTCTCAGAGCTGAGAGGTTATGCTTTTTTTTCTGGCTGCCCTTGAGGACAGGTTGGGGACTGGGGGTCTGGGGTTTATACAGATCACTGAAGCTGGTTGCTATAGAAACCAGCTCCCAAGCTGCCGCCTGTCCCCTCACCATCCCCCTCCTTTTAAAAAAAATACTGGCCTCAAGAGGGCTTGGCTTGGAGAATCATGGGGATGATTCAGTTGTTTTTCTGTGCCAAGGTTCTCGTGGAGCCGGCAGCCTGGTGCCGCCGAGGCCCTGCCCCGAGATTCAGTTATCAGTGAACCGACCTGGGCAGAGGTCCCTCGGGGGCCGCGTCCACGTGGACGAGTGGGGTTAGGGCGGTGTGAAGGTCCTGGTCCCAGCGCTCAGGGGTCTCCTGGCATCCAGAGCGGCTGCCTCAGGGGAGCAACGAGAACCAACCCCCCGCGGCATCCAGGGCCAGCTGTCAGCTGTCGCCTGGGGCATGGCTCTGCTGCCCCCCTGGAATGGATGAAGCATCATGGCGAGCGATCGTCTTCCTCGGGGCAGGCGACTCCGGCCAGGTAGAGCTACCTAGGGCTTTCCCTGAACGAGCTTGCGGGGAAGAGGTTTGAGTTTGAACTGTCACCTTTTCTACTCATCTCCGCTAGCTGGGAGGACATTAAGTCCTTCTAATGGCCCCCAGACCCCCAGCGTGGACTCAAGGACAGCTTTCTCCACAGCGGCACGCTACTACTTGCTGAGCCCATCCACCCTCCAACCCTGCCCTCCTGCCTGGAGGAGAGGTCTGGGCGAGCCAGGAACTGCCTTTGTAGCCCCCCAAGTGATGAGCTAGGAGACACCCCGACCTGGTCCCTGAAGGCCCTGGCTAGAAGCTATCTCACTGCAGTGGTGATAATAAAGACTGTGGGCTCTGTCGTGGCCCGTGGGGGCTGCAGTCTGGCCACGGCCTCCCTCCCCCCTCCCCAGCCTCGTCTTGTCCCGCCCGTCCCTTCCTTGCTCAAGCTCTGAGCTCTTTTCCACCTCGGTGCCTCTGCACAGGCTGTTCCCTGGAGTGGAATTCGTCCCCACCCCCAGGATCAGGTGCCCTTTCCTGGAGTAAGTCTCTCTGATCAGCCGACTGCAGGCACATTCCCTGTCTGAGGCCCTCAAAACTTTGTACTTTTCCTTCCGTCTGTTAGGAGGTTTGTAATTCTTTATGGGTTGTTCTGGCCAGTCTCTCCATTTGGGGATCTGCTTGAAGCTCCCCCAGTCTCCCCTTTGCTGCACTCGGCCACGTGTCTGTGAAGTTGAAGAGCATCGTGGGTGTGGGCCCCGCAGGGCACCCTGGCAGGTCCCTGGAGGGAGAAAGTGGCTCCAGGGGGGCAGCTGGGAGCAGGCCCGAGGAGGGAGGGGGCTTGGGCCGGCTCACCGGGCTCTGCTGGCTGCATGTGGGTGTGCCCTCGGACCTGGGGACCTGCACGGTGGCAGAGAAGAGTGGAGAAGAGCACGTTTCACACCAGGCTGCAGGGCTTAGACTTTATCCTGCAGGCTGGGGGTGGGAGTGATAAGATCAGATTTAAGTGGAAAGGGAAGCCCTGCTTGGGAGGGGAAATTGCCAGCGCAGGAAGAGCTCGGGGCAGTAGGGACCCTGCAGTCATTGGAACCTGGCGGTTTTCTGAGACGGAGAGGGACTCTTGCCATCCGAGGCTTAGCAGTGCCCCCTCCTCACCGTGGGGCCCCACCGTCCTCGGCGTGCCTTGCTCAGCCACGACTGGCCAGCCTCTGAGCAGCCTGGGCCAGCGCAGCCCACATGCTCCCAGCCATAGACAGCCACCAGCTTCTGTCTCTGTCTCAGTTTTTGCCCGTCCAGACCCCTCCCTCCTCACGCCCACTCCCAGCTGACCCCCAAAGCCCCTTTCTCCCTCCAGGGGTCCCTGCACCCACCCATATCTGCGATGCTCTCTTTCCCTGTCTGGACTTTGACATTCATGGAATCATATAAGACACCATCTTTGGGAGCTTCCTGGTGGCCCAGTGCTTAGGACTATGCATTTTTCACTGCCTAGAACATCTCAGAGAGGCTCATCTTGGCTCTTAGTCTCTGCCCCAAAGTGACAGGTGCCTGGGGACTCTTGACAGTTCGGTGGCCACTCGGATCCTCCAGGCCTGTGAGTGCCTGCTGGGATCAGAGGAGTAAGAGCTGCCTGTAGGCCCGGGAGCCGAACACGGTGAGCAACAATACCCAGGGCCCTTTTCTTTGAAAACATAAAAAGGTGCCGAAACACGTTCACAGGCATGATGCCCTCAAGACGGGTGCCAGTCGGGAGCGTGTGGAAGCGTTCACCATCCTTATTGTTAGCACCTGGTGTGTGAGAGTAGGTGTAAGGCCGTCTGCCCAGGTGGAGCCTTTAGAGACCCCTGAGTCACATAGGCTTATTATTATTGCTTTTACTATTCCTTTTAAAATTTTTATATAATTTATTTCTTTTAAAGGTATTTTTAAAATACATCTTTTAAGTTTTTTTTTTTTTTTTAATGTGGCCCATTCTTAAAGTCTGTATTGAATTTGTTACAATACTGCTTCTGTTTTATGTTTTGGTTTTTTGGCCGAGAGGCATGTGGTATCTTAACTCCCCAGCCAGGGATCAAACCTGCAACCCCTGCATTCGAAGGCAAAGTCTTAACCACTGGACTGCCAGGGACTGGCATGGGGAGGCTGACCTCACAGCCACCCCAGGAATCCTGTCCTGGGGCCCTGTTATTATTATCATTATTCCATGGCAGTAGTACTGCTCTAGCAGCCTTATCTGTGACTACTGGTCCCAGCCAACTTGAGAGCTCTGAACTGTAATTGGAGTCAATGAGACCGTGATTACGAAAGTGTCCCCAAATGGAAGCTGAGCTCTGTGACAGCAGAGTGAAAGAGTGGACTGATCGTAGCCTTAGAGGCAGAGCCGGGTGGGCTTCAGGGGGCCTCTGGCTACTGTGCTAGGCTCCACTCTTCACCAGCTGACCCACCGGGGCCTCGGTTGCCCCCTGGCCGCACCGGGAAGATGCCAGAACGGCAGCAGAATACGTGACCTGAGAACAGTGGTGCCCAAGCCGAAAGGCCGTTGCTATGAACAGCGGCGATCACTTCTAAGACCCCAGCTCCGTTCTCCTCTGGCCCCTGCGGATCTGAAATGATTCACAGCTGTGTTGACTTTTGAATCAACTTGCCTGTCACCCTCAGACGTGCACCGAGCCACCGCCAGCACGGGGCTGTGTACTGTGTGTGGTGGACACCCACTGGAAGTAGCAGAAGCTAGATTTTACTGTTGGCGGCCTTCTAGTCCGATGAAGAAGACAGCATCTGAACCGACCAAAGGTTAAGTGAGTTTCTGTCCATTTTGGGGGCAGCACCTGGTAACCTGTGGACCTTCAGGAGGGGGCTCAGAATAGGAACCCTGAGCACCAGGGAAGGGTTTAGGCGGTCACTGTGGAGCCATGGAAGAGGCCAGTTTCTTGAGCACAGCCCAAGGGGCCCTCTCGGCCATGGGCTTTGCACATCTAATATCTTGTTTGGTACTTACATCAGTTCATGGAAAAATGAAATTACTTCCCCATTTTTCATGTGACAAAGCTGAGGCCCAAGAAAGTTATTAAATCGCTTGCAGTCACTGAGGAAGAAGGTAGCTTGTGTTCTTTTCAGAGATGCCTCAGAGGGGCCTTGGCTGCCCACTGACAGGCCCCTGGGGGCTGAGAGCCAGTGATGCTGGGTCACTGTCTGGCCGTGCCAGACTCTGACCCTGCTGGTGCCACCCGATGATGAAATAAATGTTGGCTGGGCGGAGGCCAGGGAGGCAGAGCTGGGTGGATCTGGTAGCCCTGGCCCCAGGACAGGATTCCTGGGGTTGCTGTGAGGTCAGCCTCCCCGTGACAGCGACCCCAGGTCAAGAGGCCCCTCTTCCCGCGGCGGAGCGGCGGAGGTGGCCACACAATCTGGCCATTGTGCACCCAGGCCAGGCTGCCAGGCGTGGCTGTGAATCGCTCTTTCTGCCCCGGGGAGCGTGGTGCCCTTTGGGGCCGTTAACTGTCTGCAGGGCCTTTCTCTATGGAGAGGGAGGCTGGCCCTCTAGGAAGATGCTCGACTTTATGACCCTGTTACCTGCCCAGAGCAGAGCTGGACTTTGTACGGCAGGGGAAGGGACGCCACGCCAGGGCCTGAGCTCACTCTGGGAGCTGGCTGCTTTCCCTCTGTATATGTAGACAGTTTTTCACAGCACAGGGTTGGCGGTGTGGTGGCTTTTAGAACGTTTGCTAATAGTACATTTTCCCCAAATGGTAGGGAAAACTTGTGTACAAGTTTTGTGATGTGTACAAGTGTGTACACGTTTTGTGGTTGTGTACACGTGATGTGATGTACACATCATTTCAGGGTTCCTTAGCTTGGTCCTGTGGATGTGTTGGGCTCCTGGGTTTTGGGTTTTGGAAATCGAGAACTCCAACCAAGAGGTTTGTAGTCTGGTGGGTTCGTCATTTCAGGAACATCTATGGCAGGAAGGTCTCTTCCATGCTCCTCCTGGCCTGTTTGGGGCCGTGACCTACTGACTTGCTTCTGTGCAACCCGTGTGGTCTGTATGCCCATGATTAAGGCCTGTGTGGTTTCTTTCAACTTCGTGTAATAAATCACAAAGCCTCTCACCAGCCAAGAGTAAAGCTGCTCTGGTGGCCACGTGCTGGGGCTGCCAACCTCTGTCCTCTGGGGACGGACAGAGTGGGGCAGGAGGACCTTCCCATGCTGGCTCGGGTCCAGGTCCCTGCCTCAGGCCTCGCACACCCGCTGGCTTCCAGTCCCTGTCCTGGCCTGTATCTCTGTCTCTCCATTGATCTGTGAGATCATTTGTCAAATAGCCATAATGTCATTTATTCCACAAGCCTCAATTAAGCACTTACTGTGTGCCAGGAATCTTAAAAGACATCACAGATACAAAAAGTAAGACAGATCAGGTGGACACAACCCCTATCCGCACAGATCTGTATTTGGTGTGTGTGTGGGAGCTTCCCAGGTGCCATTAGTGGTAAAGAACCCCCTGCCAATGCAGGAGACGTAAGAGCCGTGGGCTTGATCCCTGGATTGGAAGATTCCCTGAAGAAGGGCGTGGCATTCCAGTGTTCTTGCTTGGAGAATCCCATGGACAGAGGAGCTTGGTGGGCTGTAGTCTATGACTGAAGCGACTTAGCTCACATGCACACGTGTGTGTGTGTGTGTGTTTATTGCTATAGGTGAGGCAAGGGTTCAAACTAACAAAACATAAGTAAATGGAGGAAAAGTAGTATAGTCTCCAGTCACGATTAAGTTCTGTGCTGTGTGTGTGCTCAGTTGCTCAGTTGTGTCTGACTCTTTGTGACCCTGTGGACCGTAGCCTGCCGTGCTCCTCTGTCCATGGGATTCTCCAGGCAAGAATACTGGAGTGGGTTGCCATGTCCTCCTCCAGCGAACCTTCCTGACCCAGGGATCGAACCTGTGTCTCTTGCATCTCCTGCATTGGCAGGTGGATTTTTTACCACTGTGCCACCTGGGGAAGCCAGTGGCAAGTTCTCGGAAGAAGAAAAATCAAGGCCTGTCCTAACCTGGAGATTCTTATCACCTGTCTGAGGAGGTAACACTTGAGCCGGGGCCTAGAAGCCTGATCTCTAGTCTTTCCCATTCTGTTGTTTTCCTCTATTTCTTTGCATTGATCACTGAAGAAGGCTTTCTTATCTCTTCTTGCTATTCTTTGGAACTCTGCATTTAGGTGCTTATATCTTTCCTTTTCTCCTTTGCTTTTCGCCTCTCTTCTTTTCACAGCTATTTGTAAGGCCTCCCCAGACAGCCATTTTGCTTTTTTGCATTTCTTTTCCATGGGGATGGTCTTGATTCCTGTCTCCCGTACAATGTCACGAACCTCATTCCATAGTTCTTCAGGCACTCTATCTATCAGATCTAGGCCCTTAAATCTATTCCTCACTTCCACTGTATAATCATAAGGGATTTGATTTAGGTCATACCTGAATGGTCTAGTGGTTTTCCCTACTTTCTTCAATTT
>SJYT01076141.1:134296-199874 GCA_006410635.1 Cephalophus harveyi
CCCCACACCTCCCCCCACACACACACCACACATACACACACACACACACCCCCGCCCCACACACACGGGCTGTCACTCTCCCTGGTCTTGTGCTCTCTGGGAGGCCTCAGGCTGGGCGCTCAGACACTTGAGAGCTCTCTGGAATACAAACGAGGTTTCACTGAGACCGAGGCGCCTGCTGGTGGGAGGCCCCGCTCTTTCCGGGAGCCATTCGGGAAGAGTTGGAGAAGCAGCAGCGGGTGCAGGGTGTCGTCTAGACGCCCGGCCAGCTTGAGGGGGGATGGAGAGGCATCCGGTGTTGGCAGAGAGAAGTCAGGGTGCGCGTGGGCTTAGCTGAGCCAGCAGGTGGGCACCTGTCCCCCACCTGGAGCCGTTGTCTCTCTGTCGCTCGTGCGCCGTCCCCCTGGCTTTCTTCCCTCTGCCCTGTGCCACCACCCCGGCGAGGCTGTCCTCGCTCGTGCCCTGTCCCTCTGGCTTTCTTCCCTCTGCTCTGTGCCACCGCCCCGGCGAGGTTGTCCTATGCAGTCACCGTGCTGTGCACAGCTCGAGGGCAGCAGGCCCGGGGCCCCTGTGTACCGTCTGGCTCCATTCAGTACCTGAAGAGCTGTCTTCTTTGTTTATCACATCGTGGAACCAACGAATCCTAGAACTTAAGAGTCAGAACCGATGTTTTAAATGTTATTCTGACTCTTTGGTTTCTAGATGAGAAAACTGAGGTCCAAATAGCTTATGGCCTTCAGAAGCACACGTAAAATTAATGGTGATTCTGGGACCTGAACCCAAATTTCTAGACTCTGCCTGTACCTTAACTTTCACGGTGTCTCAGAGTCCTGGTGCTGAGCCCAGGACTGTCCCAGTGCTGTGGCTGGCCTGATGGAAGTGGTCTGCCAGTGATTGGAAGGTACAAACCTTGGCCGGCTGTCAGGGACAGTTGCACAGGTTGTGCACTGCATGCACAGTAGATTGCAAATGGCACTGCAGGACTGGACTTGGCAGTCCATTGTATATTCTGGTATACATGACTATATATATTCTGGTATATTCTGGATGCTGCCACAACCTTCTCTTGGCTCCTGGGAGCCCACTCTCAAGGCTTAGCTGCAGGAGTCAGACCCAGCCTTGTTCCAGATCCTACTGCCTCTTTAGACCATCAGCATATGATTGTTGAGCAGCCTCGCATGCTAGGGTTTAGCTAGGGCCATGGCTGCCTGGCACATTGTGTGACATCACAGCACTGGGGCCTAGTGTGGATTCTTCAGGAGTATGTTTGATAACGTGGTTTTCTGTAAGCTCTAATGACCAGGAAGGTATTTGGAGTGGTGTCAGAAGGCTTTGCCTGGGGGGACCTCGGGTCCTGGCCTCGGTTGATGACAGGTGTCAGTGGTTTGCCCAGAGGATTGGTTGGTGGTTCTCCCAGAAAGCTCTCCTCAGCCCGGCTCATGATCTCATCGTCACCTGGAGCCGCCCTCCCAGTGACAGGTCTCACTCTCTGCAGAAGCGCGTGTGTGCCTCTGAAGGGGGTGTTGCTGCTGACGCCGCTGCAGTCTTAGACCTCCCTCCGGGGGCCTATTCCCTCAACCCTGCAGCGCCCATAGCCACCTGCCCGTGCACCCAGAATGAGTCCTTCCCTCGGTGCCACGCAGCTCCTCCTCACAGAGGCCGCGGTGGACTCCGGCGTCTGGCTGTGTCATTTGCCTGCTCTCCCAGAAGGGTCTGTCTTCAGTTGTGACAGTTTGTCTGGACCCAGGGGTGGGGACAGATGCAGACTGACCCAGGTCCCTGGGGGCCTTTGGAAGCACGGCAAACTGGGGTGCAGTCCCCGGGGTGGTAGGAGGAGCAGGTGAGCCCATAGCCTTTCCTCTTTTTTTTAACGTTTCCCTGAGCTGACCCCACGTGCAGGTGCCCGGCCTCACGATGGAACCACCAGGCTAAAGGCCTCAGCTTGGCTTGGCAGAACGTGAGAAAGGCTTATTACTTTTTTCCTTTTAACATAATTTTAAAAGAAAGTTTTCAGATCTGAGAAAATGTAATTTTTTTTTTTTGCAAGTCACAGAATTAGTTCATGACACCAAGAGTCAAAGACCCTGGGGCCCTCGATTCCAAGTATAGTTTTCTTTCCACTAAACCATCATGACTTGAGGCTTAAGGAAAGGTTCCGCCTCACCTCCTCTGTGGGCCCATGTTAAGACTGCCCAGTCTTTTCTGTTTTATGTAAATAAACAAATAAGGGAAAGTTCTAAAAAAAATTCTAAAAAAATGAATGAACCTGAGTGACCTGGGCTTGCAGCTAGAACTGAGATGCTTCTTCTTGTTTACCCAGGTTTACCACGCCTTGTTTCACTGACTGGGAGAGCTCTAGAGCCAAAGGGCATGGATTCAGATCCTAGCTTGGCTTCTCCCTAGCTGGGAGAGCCTGGGCAAAGTACTGAGGGTCTCTGAGCCTCAGTTTCTCTGTCTGTCCAATGGGGCTGCTCATAGGACCTACTGCATAGGGTTGTTGTGACGAATAAAAGGTCAGTTCCTGCAAGGTGTAGTACATTGCCTTGCACTTGCTGAGTGTTTAGGAAAAGTTAGCTGCTATCACGATTACTGTTGTAACTGTCGATAATAGTAACACATCCTAGCCTCCTGCCAGGACTCCCATCGTGATATCAAGACCAGAGGAACCAGAAGCTTCCTGGCTTTCACCCACCACTTGGCGTGGAAGGAGCCTGCTAAACGGCCAGGCTTTGTGGCATCAGCTCAACCATCCGGGCTCGGGTCATGCTCTCAGGAAGAGCCAGAAGGAGTGAGATTATGCTGAGTAAGCCCAAGGTCACCTCCGTTCCCGTAAAAACCCCCACAAGTAATTTTTAACAGCCACAAGGAAGTAATTTCAGTTCTTCCTCAGTGTTCGTTTGGTGGCTGTTAACTGAAACGCAGACCTTGACTCCTGGGATCCTGGGAGTCTGCCTGGAGAGTGTGTTCTGTGCGTGGCATGAGTCTCTCTGATGCTGATGCTTATCTGCTTCTGGAACCACGTGATGACCCGGATTCCAAAATCCCCCTGGGGTCAGCACAGGAGGTTGTTGTCACTCCCAAGGGGTCACCGCCACTTTCGGTAGATAGCTGCCAGGGCCATGGTGGGGCTGTGCATGGTAGAATTGGGTCCCGTTTTCCCTTTTTGATCCACTTCACATGGGAAGTGGAGTCCTAGAGAGGGTGAGCACCAGGCAGGCCACAGTGCAGAGCAGGAACTGCAGCCAGAGCCTTGCTGCTTAGTCCAGTGCTTGCTTCTCGGCTCACCCACGCCCCCTTAGGAACGGAAGTATATCACACATAGAGAAAAGTGTACATGTTGTGAGCACTTTGATGACTTTTTGCCACAGAGATAGGCCGTGTACCTAGCACCCCATTAAGCAGAAGAGCAGTGCCACTCCCCTGAGCCTGGTCCAGCCCAGCCCTGCCCGGCTCTGCCCTGCCCTGCCCTGCCCCTCTCTGTCCTCAGCCTTGGGCAGTGAGCTGCCTTCCTACTCACGGTGCAGAGCTCCTGTCCTCCCACGTGACATCCTCTTCCCGGGGTGGGGGACAGGGCCGCTGGAGGGAAGGAGGCTGATGACCAAACCAAGAGATGGACTTTCTCCAGCCAACTGGGTGCTGTCAAATCCCTTGTTTCAGGAATGGCTTCCAACCTGGTTCCACCCCCCGCCCCCACCCCCGAGCCGGTCACTTTTCCTGGCCAGCAGGAATTTTTCTGAAATTCTTCTAAAAAGCTCCTCTGTCTCTCCCTCCAGGCTGCAGGTTAACATGCAGAGTGCTTGGTGAGGGAGCGGGCACTTAGCTTACCCAGCCTGCACGTGCTCCCCTGTTAGCATCCACATGCTGTCCTCTGTCCAGCCTCCGTGGAGGTTGAGAGCACCCCGAGGACAGGGCCTCCGGCTCGTCCCGCTGTGGGGCTTGCCTCAGTGTCTGCTGGACGTGACTGCCCAGGAAACCATCTTTCCAACAGCCAGCCACCTGGAGACCCAGTAGGAGACCGCTCGTCCGTGGGAGGTCGGGGCAACTCCCAGCCTCTCCATGCTCCTCCCCCTCGCTGGCCCCAGGCTTTGGTCTGTTTGCTGTTCTAGAACTGCCCAACTCAGCTGTGCACAGATGAGGACCGAGGCTTATGGAAGCCCAGCCTCGCAAGTGGGGAAGGCAGGATTGTACCGAGTCTGGCAGCTTCAGCTCTCTTAACACGTGTAACCTCTTCCCAGCAATGACCTTTGCTTGACAGAGAAGGAAGCTGAGGCCCAGAGAAGAGCTGGGATGCCCAGCTTGCTGTGCGGTGGCGCTTCCTGCATCCCAGCTCCCCCAACCCTCAGAGGCGTAGATTTCCATCTGTCCATGATGTTTTGTGGGTTTTATTTGTCTCTACTTTTCGTATCATATCTCGGAAACCATTGTCTGATCCAAAGTCTCAAAGATTTACACAGATGTGTTCTTCAAAGAGATTTATAGTTTTAGCTCTTACTTCATACGATTTTTTGTGTAAAGAAATGATACTTGTGAACCACTTTATCCAATGGCCTGCATGTAGCCAGTCCTGGGCAAAGAGGAGGTGCTAGCATTTCGAATTAGGATCAATTATTTTATTGATTATCATCTTTACCCTGTCATCTCTCATTGTGTTTCCCATCTGGGTGGCTGCCTCCCGCTCCTTCCTGAAAGTTCGTGTTGCTGTTTGAACTCATTTCTGGCACAGCTTGAGGGATGGGGAGTTGAAGATGGAGGATTTCATTACTTCCCCCACTCCCCCCCATGTCCCCCCAAACTTTTTTTTTCCTTTTTTTCAAGTTGATTTATTTTTAATTGGAGGATAATTGCTTTACAGTATTGTGCTGGTTTCTGCCATACCTCAACATGAATCAGCCACGTGTACACATCTCCCCTCCCCCTTGGGCCTCCCTCCTACCTCCCTCCCCACCCCTAAACATTTTGTTTTGGAAAATTTAAAAATGCTTGAGAGGCTGTGGCAGTGTCCTCCCCCGTCCATCGCTGGCTTCACCGGCCAGCAGCTTGTGGGTGCTCCGCTCTCACCTGTGTCTCACCTACTTCCCTCCCCTAACCCCTGCACCTGGTCATTGTGAAGCAAATCCCAGACATTGTGTTTAATCTGTCAGTTGTTTTAGTACACATCTCTAAAATATGAGTCACCATTTTCTCTTTTTTTCATTGAACTAGAGTTGATTTACAATGTGTTGATTTCTGCTCTACAGCACAATGTACGGCATATGTGTATGATGTTATATATATATATATATTCTTTTTAAATTTTTTTTCCATTATGGCTTATCACAGGATATTGAATATAGTTCCCTGTGCCCCTGCTGCTAAGTCGCTTCAGTCATGTCTGATTCTTTGCATCCCTATGAACTCTAGCCCGCCAGGCTCCCCTGTCCATGGGATTCTCCAGGCAGGAATAATGGAGTGAGTTGCCCTTCCCTTCTCCAGGGGATCTTCCTGATCCAGGGATCGAACCTGGGTCTCCTGCATTGCAGGCAGATTCTTTACCATCCGAGCCTGCAGGGAAGCCCTAGTTCCCTGTGCTGCCACTCTTTAAAGAGACCTGTGGCATTTGGGAGAAGTGGGCCAGAGCCCTGTTACCTCCTGCCGATCCAGGGGGCGGGTACTGGGCGCCTCGCTGCTGCCCTGTGAAGAGCGGGCAGCTGGGCTCCGTCAGGACCCGAGCTGCCCGTGGAGGGTGGCTGCCTTGGGCGGGGGATCGTGTCGTGCCCCGAGTGTCCATGGGGCCAGCCTGGGGCAGCCCAGTTGCTCACCCCCAAGTGCAGAGCTGACCTGGCCCCTCAGCCTGCAGGACGGGGCAGGGCACAGCAGTCTCAGAGGCCTGCAGTCAGGTTGGGCCCTAAGAGCCCCTATGCCTCAGAGTCATGAGCATCCTTTTTGTTTTATATCTACCAACTCTTTTTGTTGTTGTTGTTGTTTTGAATTTTTATTTATTTTGGTTGCACCATGTAGCTTGCAGGATCTCAGTTCCCCCACCAGGGACTGAACCTGGGCCACGGCAGTGAAAGTACTGCATCCTAACGATTAGACCCCGGGGAACTCCCCATACCCTTTTCGTATCTGTCATCTCCTCGTTGTCCACACAATTTCCTGAGAGAGGTTTTATTCAGAATGTACATTTACCCACAGGAAACGGAACATCAGAGATGTAATTCCAGGTTCTTCTTCACAGACATAGAGTGACAGAGGCGGAATTTGAACTCAGGACTCCCACCTGAATTTTGTCTTCAGAGGAGAGCAAATCCTCTTGTCGCACTTCTGCTCCTTTCCAGGCTATAAATGCAGAGGAAGCAGGATCTCCTGTGTTCATCTCAGTCCTCTCATTCGGCTCAGATTCTCTGCGGGGAAACCTCGACCCCAGCCTGGCTCCTCCCCAGCCCAGCAGAGGGCCAGGTGCCCCTCTCAGCTTCACAACCCCTTGGGCCTTGGGGGGCATCTGGCTGGTCTGTGCCCCCTTGTCAGTATTATCTAAACCTCCTCCTGGCCCTGCTGACCCCAGGCTGTGTATTTCTGCATTTCTTTTTGCCTTGGCTTCTCAGAGCCAGGCTCCCCCTAGTTAATTTCCAGAATCCCTTTCTAGGTGTTCGAGACAGGCCTTCTAACAGAAATGTGTTTACCATTTGCCATGGAGATGGTTTGGGCCTTTATTCCTCCAAGTGGTGATAAAATGATACTGAGCGCTCACCCTTCCAGCAGTTTGTTTGGTAATTCTAAGAGACTTGTGAAAAATGCATGAGGCCCGCGATACAATAGATAAGCTGAAAGGCTTGGAAGAAAGTCTGCTTGTGGATAGTGGAGTGATTGGAAAAAACTCCTTCTTTGTCCTGAAAGAGATCGTGTTCAGGAATAATTCCTCTGTTAATCCTGATGCTTTCATCCCAGGTCCAAAGCTTGTTGGCGCCCGCTTGTCAGATCTTTCCCACTTGGGTTTCTTCTAGCATCTTTGGCTTCGGTTCATGTCTTAATGAGCCCAAGTTCTCTCTATAGAGGCCACTGCCCTAAATGAACAAAAGTGGGACCAGAACAAGCTTTGTGTTATCTGGCAACCGTGCGGACAAGTCTTCTCGGTACTGCAGTGGGGACATTTGAGGGGAGAGGGGTCATAGTTTACTGGACCTTGGTGGTTGGGGGAGAAGTGGGCCAGCCTGGTGGAAGCCACGTCTCCAGTGCTGCCTCCCCTTTGAAGGAAGGCAGGGAGCCTGTGTGTCCCTGCTGTTGCCTGTATTGTCTCCACCACGTGGCTGCCCATCTTGTCGCAGAACAGCCTCACGTGTGGCCTTGAAGCATGCCGCATAAACCCCGCTGCTAGGCTTCTCCAGCTGAGACTCGCAAGTCACAGATGAGGAAAGCGAGACGAGAGATGCCAGATGGCTCGTCCCGGGTGACAGTGGGAGATGACGGCATCTGGGGGCCGGCGTTCCTTGGTCCCTCTCTCTTCCCTCTGCCAGGCTGCTCCCTGCAGGTTCGGGGATGGGGAGGTGGGCAGTGGTGGTGGGGGCATCATGAACTTTTAGTTCATAACTCAGAACGTGAATACGTCAGCCAGATTGAGTAGGGGAAACCCTCGAAGGCTGTCATTGGTCCATTGTTGTTTGCAGGACAGGATGCCGCTGTGGGTGATGCGAAGTTTGTTGAGTGGATAACCTTTTCTTTTTCTTTAATCCTTAGTGTAGAGTTTAATCTGCTTTAATTGAATCATAAAGTTCGTGTGTGTGCCTGTTAAGTCGCTTCAGTCATGTCCTGCCTCTTTGTGACCCTAGGGAACGTAGCCCTCCAGGCTCCTCTGTCCATGGGATTCTCCAGACAAGAACACTGGAGTGGGTTGCCATGCCCTCCTCTAGGGGATCTTCCTGGCCCAGGGATTGAACCAGCATCTCATATGTCTCCTTGCGTTGGCAGGCAGGTTCTTTACCACTAGCGCCACCTGGGAAGCCCTGATCATAAAGTTCATCATAATCTAATTCCAAGTAATCTCTCAAAGTTTGCCTACATTATTCTCTTAGATTCACCCTTCAAACTGTATTTTTTAAAAAAATATTTCAGCATTTCATTTTTATTTATTTTTATAATTAATTTGTATTGGAGTCTATGTAGTTGCTTTACTTGAAAGGAAAACCTTTTAACACAAGGACATTGGTCGGATTGCTATCATATATGGCAGTCTTGGTGTCTCCGAGTGACAGGCTCTGGTATCAGTATAGGCCTAGTTCTGGGGACACACTCTGGGGAAGGAACGTGCTGACAGGGATAGTTGTCTCTGGGGATCCGGCAGCAGAGAGGTACCAGCTCATGGGTGAGGCCGCGGCTGTAGGAGAGAGAACGGCCCCTTGGCCTGAGGACAGCCCTGGATGGACCTTCCTGAAGGACACCTCTGAGCTCGTCCCCCTGTCCCCTCTGGGTCCAGACGTGGGCTCTGCCTCACCAGTGCTGGCCCGTCTGTGTGAGCCGGGCAGCAGGCCAGGCTCTCGGGAAGAAGAGGCATGAAGGCAGCTTCTCTTCTGCACTTGGGTCTGCAGACGCGTGCTGGAGAGGACCTTCCCGGGGCGAGAGCGTATAGGCCCCATGGACCTCACAGGTGGGAAGACGGAAAGACAGCCTCCTCAGGTGTGTGTACTGGCCACCCCTCGGGAGCAGAGACATTAAAAAAAAAAAATTCAAAGACACCAATGAGCCCAGCACCAGATACTCTGGTATGGAACACCAGGCGGGAGCAGATTTCAGAGAGGGAGATATGAATCTCTGGCTTTTGTGTTGAGAGCTCTTAAAAATGATTCCTAGGAACCAAAATAGGTTCACTGGGGGAAAAAAAAAAGAATAATCCAAATGTGCACTCTTTGCTGATAAGGTTTGCTAGAAAAGAAGCATTATGGCTTTTCCCCTGGCCCCTGCTGACCTCACAGAGGGAGCTTGTGGAGTTGGAGGGGAGGGTGAATTAAGCTGGTGTGTTTATTCCCTGGAGATCCCACAACAAAGTACCACAGACCAAGTGGCCTAAAACAACAGAAGGTTATCCTCTCAGGTAAGGAGGCTGGAAGTCTGAAGTCAAGGTGTCTATGGGGTTGGTTCCTTCGGAAGGGCCTGAGGGGGAGGGTCGTGGTGGCTGTGGGCATCCTTGCCTTGCAGCTGACCTCACTCATGGTCTCCATCTTCACACAGCCCTCTCCCTCTGTGTCTTTGTGTCCCCATTTTCCTTGTCTTGAAGATCCCAGTCGATGGATGAGGGTCCATCTGAATCCAATATGACCTCACGTTAACTTGATTCCCTTGTGGCTCAGCTGGTAAAGAAGCCGCCTACAATGCGGGAGACCTGGGTTCGATCCCTGGTTTGGGAAGATCCCCTGGAGAAGGGAAAGGCTACCCACTCCAGTATTCTGGTCTGAGAATTCCATGGACTGTACAGTCCATGGGGTTTCAGAGTCGGACATGACTGAGCGACTTTCATTTTCATTAACTTGATTCCATCTCCAAAGACATTCTCTCCAGACATGGTCACGTTCACAGGGAGCAGGGGTTAGGACTTGAACAGATCTGGGGGTGGGCGTGCACAGTTCAACCCACAGTAACAGCAGCTTGTGAATGCCCTTCCTTACACCCAGCCTCCTCTCTGAGCCCATCTCCTGTTATGCCAGCATCCCCCACTTTTGTCTTTAGCATCACAGAGTTTCAGGGCCAGGGGGACGGTCTCTTCTACTTTGTCCGCCTGACAAGCTGCTCTCCCCCACTGACTTGGGGCTCCTCGAGTTATAGAGGTGCCGCATGGCAGGGCCACGATCCCTGTGTTTTATTTTTTCCTGGAAACATCTTCCTGTGTCTTTTGTTGAATTCTTTTACAGGTGATGGTTTCTTGTTCTTCATGTGCCTTAATGTTATTTCCCTGAGAAGACTGTAAAGACTAATAAAGACACCGCGGCTGTAGGAGAGAGAACGGCCCCTTGGCCTGAGGACAGCCCTGGATGGACCTTCCTGAAGGACACCTCTGAGCTCGTCCCCCTGTCCCCTCTGGGTCCAGACGTGGGCTCTGCCTCACCAGTGCTGGCCCGTCTGTGTGAGCCGGGCAGCAGGCCAGGCTCTCGGGAAGAAGAGGCATGAAGGCAGCTTCTCTTCTGCACTTGGGTCTGCAGACGCGTGCTGGAGAGGACCTTCCCGGGGCGAGAGCGTATAGGCCCCATGGACCTCACAGGTGGGAAGACGGAAAGACAGCCTCCTCAGGTGTGTGTACTGGCCACCCCTCGGGAGCAGAGACATTAAAAAAAAAAAATTCAAAGACACCAATGAGCCCAGCACCAGATACTCTGGTATGGAACACCAGGCGGGAGCAGATTTCAGAGAGGGAGATATGAATCTCTGGCTTTTGTGTTGAGAGCTCTTAAAAATGATTCCTAGGAACCAAAATAGGTTCACTGGGGGAAAAAAAAAAGAATAATCCAAATGTGCACTCTTTGCTGATAAGGTTTGCTAGAAAAGAAGCATTATGGCTTTTCCCCTGGCCCCTGCTGACCTCACAGAGGGAGCTTGTGGAGTTGGAGGGGAGGGTGAATTAAGCTGGTGTGTTTATTCCCTGGAGATCCCACAACAAAGTACCACAGACCAAGTGGCCTAAAACAACAGAAGGTTATCCTCTCAGGTAAGGAGGCTGGAAGTCTGAAGTCAAGGTGTCTATGGGGTTGGTTCCTTCGGAAGGGCCTGAGGGGGAGGGTCGTGGTGGCTGTGGGCATCCTTGCCTTGCAGCTGACCTCACTCATGGTCTCCATCTTCACACAGCCCTCTCCCTCTGTGTCTTTGTGTCCCCATTTTCCTTGTCTTGAAGATCCCAGTCGATGGATGAGGGTCCATCTGAATCCAATATGACCTCACGTTAACTTGATTCCCTTGTGGCTCAGCTGGTAAAGAAGCCGCCTACAATGCGGGAGACCTGGGTTCGATCCCTGGTTTGGGAAGATCCCCTGGAGAAGGGAAAGGCTACCCACTCCAGTATTCTGGTCTGAGAATTCCATGGACTGTACAGTCCATGGGGTTTCAGAGTCGGACATGACTGAGCGACTTTCATTTTCATTAACTTGATTCCATCTCCAAAGACATTCTCTCCAGACATGGTCACGTTCACAGGGAGCAGGGGTTAGGACTTGAACAGATCTGGGGGTGGGCGTGCACAGTTCAACCCACAGTAACAGCAGCTTGTGAATGCCCTTCCTTACACCCAGCCTCCTCTCTGAGCCCATCTCCTGTTATGCCAGCATCCCCCACTTTTGTCTTTAGCATCACAGAGTTTCAGGGCCAGGGGGACGGTCTCTTCTACTTTGTCCGCCTGACAAGCTGCTCTCCCCCACTGACTTGGGGCTCCTCGAGTTATAGAGGTGCCGCATGGCAGGGCCACGATCCCTGTGTTTTATTTTTTCCTGGAAACATCTTCCTGTGTCTTTTGTTGAATTCTTTTACAGGTGATGGTTTCTTGTTCTTCATGTGCCTTAATGTTATTTCCCTGAGAAGACTGTAAAGACTAATAAAGACTGCAGAGACTAATCTTATCACAGCTCTGCTTGCCCGTCCATGGTCTACTGTGAAGCTAGTGGGTATTAATAAGCATTTGTTGGAGTGGGCGCCCGAGGGTGAGGTGGCTGGCCCATGTCACGTGTCTCATCACCTTCTCACAGACCTACAGAATCCTGGCATCCTACTCTCCCCGGCCCTGCCTTAGAAGCCTTATCAGTGCAGGGTCCTGGCCACTCTCACTGAGTGTAACCCACCCGGGAGCAGGTCTGGTTTTCCAGCTGATCAGAACCCAGTGGTTCTCCTTTTCTCAGCTCTGGTTTCTCAGTTTGGGCTCTGTTTTGAGCTTGGCTCCTTCAGGCCTGTCTCCTTCAGATCTTAGGATGACTGCTCCCAGCTGCCCAGTCTCCCAGCTTCCTCTTGTCCTCCAGGAGGGAGCGTGTCCCAGCATTCCCAGCAAGAGTGCTGAGCCTACCTCTGATTGGACGGACTCTGGTCACATGTCCTCTCCTGAGACAGCAGCCGCAGGAGGTGGAAAGTGCTGATTGGTCTAATCAAAGTCATGTGATCCCAGTGGGGCTAAGTGGATGGAGCCTGTGTCCCGAGACCACGTGATGCCTCAGCCAGAAGTCAGGCCTGGTGGGAGGATGGAGAACAGAGGGATAGATGCGGGAAGGGCACGCGGGATGAAATCTTGCTTGTCAGCCCCGTTTCAGCATCAGTCTGCCTTCTCTAACCAGAAGAAGTGTGTTTTCCTTCCAGGAATACATTGATGCCCACCCGGAGACCATTGTCCTGGACCCGCTTCCTGCCATCAGGACCCTTCTTGACCGGTCCAAATCCTATGAGCTCATCCGGAAGATCGAGGCCTACATGAAAGGTACGTACTCGAGTGGCTTGGCCCTGATGGCAGTCGGCCCACTTTGTGGACATAAGGTGGTCCTTGCATGGGTGAGAGATGGGGTCTGGTCGTTTTAAGCACTTTGACACAGGAAGTAGTTGTACATTCTGGGGAGGGCCTTTCTCTCTGCCTCCGTGACTGGCAGAGTTAGGTAGTGAAAGCCCCAGGGTGCTTTTTGGGAGAGTAGCTCCAGCCACTTCAAGACAGATTTGTTTTGTTGTTTTAAACCCATGCGTGTGATGAAATATCCAGATAACACAGTGGTTAGAGAGCAGAAGCATGTGAACAGCTCAGCGGTAGACAGGCGAGGGGAGTTATGTAACCGGGCAAAAGAGACAAACAGAGAAATTAGAGGCCTTTAATCAAACGCGTGGAGATATGTCATGTGGCGGCTGGACCTCGCGGGGGTACGTGTTGTTCTCGCAGGCCGGAACCTCCCTCTTAGCTGCGGGAGCGTCTCCTGCCAGCTGCCGGCTCCTGCCCCAGAGAACTCACGCTCCCCGCGTCCCTGGGCAGGGCAGCACCAGAGATGTCAGACCGCCTTCCCAAGGTGTCTGTTTATGTGAGAAGGGCGTTTCAGAAAGATTCACGCTCAGTAAGCTCTTAATTTTCCGCGTGGTCCACACAGTCCCTGCATAGAGTTCTTAAAAAAAAAAAATTTCTTTTTTTTTAAGTGCTTTTCCTGGGCCCTGGGGCTGGGTGAGGATTCATCTCTGAGGAGGGAGAGGCAGCCCCCGTTCCTGCTATCTAGGTCCCGTGTGTGGCCTCAAGGGGCTGCCTTGAACCCTGGCCAGGGTGGTGACTTGGCCCCAGGTGTGTGTTGTTCATGTGATGCTGGGTGCCTTGGCGCACAGGACCAGCATGGCAGATAGGAGCAGCGTTTTTGGGGTATGTCCTGAGTGCCCAGCACTGGGCTTAGCCTTCCTCTTACCTTCTCCCTGCTGGTGCTCATCAGGGTGGGCCCAGTCATCCTCCCTGGGTGGCAGAGGAGGTCCTGAGAGGTTCGCTGATGTACCAGCATCACACAGCCTGGAAACCGCCCAGTCAGAATCTAGCCAGGCCTCTCCCCATCAGGCTCCGTGGCTCCTAACACCTAAGCTTGACTTCCATGTCAGTAGTCAGAGGGCCCTGGATCTAGTAAGCCCCTGGCATGGGTGCAGTCATGGACCCTGGCCAGGGGAATCGATGCCCGCTTGGTTCTCTGCTCTGCACAGGAGGTGGGTGCTGGACCTGGCCATCCTGGAAGAGGCCTTAAGGCCCCTTGCTCTGGGTGGCTGGCCTTTGCCAGGAAGCACAGGGCATGGGCATGAGCTTGGGCAAACGCCGGGAGATGGTGAGGGACAGGGCGACCTGGTGTTGCTGCAGTCCATGGGGTCGTGAAGAGTCGGACATGGCTGGACAGCTGAGCAACAGCAACACAGGGCATGGACATGACTTCCTAGAAGGCCCCAAAGCAGGCAGGCTTCTTCACACGCTAGTATCCTTCCATCCTTGGGTCTGGAGTAATCAGTGACCCTGTCAATTTCTTTTCTCTTTGCATTCTTTCCCTGGGTCCAACCAGTACTCCTAGAGGAGAAGGAAGATCCGTAGTGATGTTTTGGCCAAACAGTGCTTCTAGAAAGGAAATCTGCCTCTTCCTAGGAAGAGTGTACTTTGGATGCCAACTGTTTGTGAAGGGACTGGAGATGACCATAAAAGATGAGAAGGCTCAGTTAATGGGCAGAGTTGCAGGTCAGCAGAGGCAACACATCCATTAGAAGAGTGATGCTTTCTGATGGGATTAGGGAGGGTACCGCTGAGAGAGCTTTTTTAGAGCAAAATGCTCAGACTTTGGGGAGGGGACAGACTAAGGTTGGTTACAAATCTTACTGCGTTGTGATCTTGGCCAAGTCACCTGCCTGTTTTCTATAAGATGGATAAAAAGTAGTTTATCCACAGGGCCCAGGGTCGGAGTGCCTGGGATGATGTCTGAAGTGCTCTCAGCTCGGGCCTTAGCCCATGGGGTCACCCAGCAGTGGGGTCCTCTCTTCCTGCTCCTGTTACACTGGAAAGGGCTGAGCTGACTAGATTGGCTCTTAAGAGTCTGTCTCTGTTTTTATGAGCAGAGAAACAGGGCTGGGGGTCAGAGTGAGCCTGGATCTAGGGTGTGAGCACGTGAGTTTGGGGGTGAGACTGCAGGGTGCACAGGAAGCAGGGCTAACTCTCGCGAGAGTGAGTATTGAGGGGGTAACAGCCTGGGCCTCCCAGACAGGGCAGAGGTGTGAGCAAAGCAGGGAAGGAGCTGAAGTGGGTACTTGTGTCAACTTGTGGACCACCGGTCAGGGGTGGGGGGACTCGGAACACCTCGGGCAGTGGGGGATCCCATTCATGAGCAGCCTTTGAAGGTATGTGAGCTGGTGAGTGAGCCGAGGATGCATGTTAGACAGGCAGTGCAGACACGGCCCTGCCGAGGGATGGATCTTGATGGCCCTCACCTGTATCCTGTTGTGGAGGGTGACCCCCACAGGTGTGAGGGCCGGGTGACTGGCCCCCTGTGGGGACACAGGACAGACCTCACTCAGCTCAAACACAAGAGAGGTCAGCACGGGGGTGTCCCGCTAGAGGACCCAGCGAGAACTTGTTGACCCACGTCTCAAGACTGGCTTGGTCCTGGGCCAGCAGGAATTGTGTGGATGGGCCGTGACCGCTGCGCCCGAGGTTTTCCTTATCGTGCACGCCAAGCTGGGCTGGTGTTCTTCCAGGAGGGTAGGCAGCGGCTGGCGCTTCCTGGAGCCTTTTCCTGCCCACCCGGGGCGGTTCACTGCTGGCTCCCACGTCCTGTCCTCCAAGGCGAGGCTGCGTCTGTGAGATGCAGAGCACCTTCTCTGGGAAGTGCATCCCTGGCCGCCCCCGCCCCGCTCTCACTGTTCCTGGAGGCCCGGCAGTAAAGGGCCGTAATTAGCTTCTAAGTTCCTCACTTGCAGCCGTCCAAGTGACACCGCTTTTGTGTTGGGAGAAGGGGCTTGGCAGAAGCTCCTGGGAGTTGTCACCACCCCGCTGTGCCAAGGTGGCTCTCCCTGTCCTCAGAGAGCCCGGATGGCTGCACAGAAGACAGGGCGGTATGGAGGAGGCGCTGCAGGGAGGGACCAAGGCCCCCTGCTCTGCAGTGGGAGTGGCCCAGTGGGCTGACACACGTGGGCAGGGTCCCCCGGGGAGAGCAGACAGAGCCCTTGGGCTGAGGCGGCCATCCGTCTCCATGCAGAGCATCAGCTGCGGGGAGCTCCCAGCCTCACCTGTCTGAGGACCTCGGCATGGTTGGCACCATCTCAGTTCCATGCTCCCAGAGTTCATCGTTTCTAATTCAGAGCTCGCCGCAGGAGACCAGCTCCTTCCTGCCTCAGACCTGTCCGTCCCAAACCCACAGACAGTTGCTGCCACAGTAGAGACCTGGGGGAGGGTGGATTAAATGAGGGGCTTCGTTTCTCTCTCACGTAAAAGCCCAAGTTTCCCCAGCTCCTTTGTTCTTCTGGTGTGGCCCCTCCTGGTCCAGGGTGGTGCTGAAACTCTACCAGCCACACCCACAATCTAGACAGTAGGACAGAGAGGGACTAAGAAAGAGGAAGCAAAGGGAAACAGCTCTGGGTATCTTTTAAGGGAAAGTTCCAGAAACGGAAAGTTCCAGAAAGTTCCAGAAGCTACACCACCTTCCCTGGTGGCTCAGACAGTAAAGCATCTGCCTACAATGTGGATAGTAACCCAAGTTCGATCCCTGGGTCGGGAAGATCCCCTGGAGAAGGAAATGGCAACCCACTCCAGTACTCTTGCCTGGAGAATCCCATGGACAGAGGAGCCTGGTGGGCTACAGTCCACGGGGTCACAAAGAGTTGGACACGACTGAGCGACTTCACTTCACTTCACTTCCAGAAGCTACGGTGATGCTCTGTTCACATCTCAGTGGCCAGAACTGAGTTACCTACTGAGGTGCAAAGGAACTGGGGACTGTGGTCTTTATTCTGGGCAACCATGTGCCCAGCTAACATACAGCATGAGGTCGGTAGGCTTACAGAGGGACCCACCCCAGGGTTCTTGGGCCACAGGTTTCCCACATGGATGATGCCTTCTGGGCCGGGCTGCACCCACACCCTTACCAGAGGCACAGATGGCCTTGAACTTGGATCCAGTTCAAGCCGAGGACAGGAGCTTCCTGGAGGTTGAACATTGCCTGCTGCAGGCCTGAGGGGAGGTGGGGAGGCTGAGTCACCAGCCAGGATTGCTCGACTTGCTTCTGCAGGCATCGTCTCTCACAGGCACCTGCTTTGCTGCCCAGGGCTGAGGTTTTGAGGCGGAAGTCCAGAGCCCAAAGCCTGGCCCTGCTGCCCCAGGCCACACAATCTCAGGCGAGGCTCTTGCCGGCTCCTAAACTGGCTGGAGCGATGGCTAAGAAAGCTGAGCTGTGACTGATGATGTGGGTTTGTTTCCTTGGCCCTGGGGGCAGCAGGTGGTGGAGGGTCTCAGACCACCTAGTGGAGGACACAGAGGCCCTTCCGAGACGGCTGTGGGTGCAAGGCAGCTCCCCCCACAGCTCTCACACATGCATACTCTGGGGGGTGACAGATGGCCATCGGATGCTGGGCCTCCTTGGGGAAAGGGGGTGCCCTCTGCAGATCGAGCGTCTCTGCCTGTGGGTTTTGTGGGAATTTAATCAGGACTCATCTTGGAGGCCATTTGGGGGCTGGGTTAAATTGGAATAATCTAGACACCAAGCAAAGAGAAAATAACTTGCAGAAGAGCCTGGGAAAAATGATCCCTGCAGAGGAGCTGCCTCGGGTGGGTGTGTGTGGTTGAGCCGGGGGGCTGTCATTCAGGGTTGGGGGCTGGCTGTCCGCCCCTGGGGAGCTGCACAGGGCTGCTGGTGAGAGAGGAGACAGCGAGAGAGGCCTTGGAGTCGAGGCCCAGGCCCCGGGTCTGCTTGCAACCCCTGTGTTGTGCGGCTTGCAGGTCCCTGTTCCTCTGGGGCCACTTTGTCAGCGCTCAGGTAGCTAACCCTGGCAGCACTGGGTGCATGCCAGGCACTGTATTAGCTAATTTAATCCTCACGATGACCCCCGTGAGAAAGGCACTACGGTTACCCCCCAGAGCGGTGAGGTTACTGGTGTCCCTTGAGTCTAACTGGCTAAGGCCACGGAGCTGCTGCGTGCAGGGCTGGAATCTGAACCCACAGCCTTGGGGTATCATCTTGGCTGGTGGTTCCTGAATCCGGCTCCTGGCCCCTGCATGGACTGCCTTTTTTCACCTTTACTTGGGTTGAGGACTCGGTGGTCGCGCTCAGGGCTCTGGCCCTGCTCCCGGGCGCCCCCTGGTGTCCAGGCGATGGCATTGTCCAGACAGGGTCCCCGCTTCCGTCATGGAGTCTCTACTTCCTACAGTTTATTGAGGAAGCAAAAGTCCTGTCCTTTTTTGAGGTTAGTGACACATGGTAGTGGAAAAGAACAGGCTTTGGCACTGACAAGCCTGGGCTCAAATCTCAGCCCTCCCCGTTGGCCTGGGCAGTCACTGGGCCTCTCTGAGTCGTCTGCTCATCTGTGATGCGGGGGTTGCCTTCCCTTCAAGTCGAGGGGGGCGGGTGCTGGCAGCGGGGGGCGTGGGGAAGGCCTGGCCCTCCCTGCCCCCTGCAGGGTGTGCAGCCCAGAGCTGGCGCCCAGGTGCTCTCAGTTCCTCTCCTTGGTCCCACAGGGCGCCCGGGGCTTGGGTGGGAGGCACGCGGCAGAGCTGGTGCTTAGTAGGAGGGCCTGGAGTCTTGGAGGACGAAGAGGAGAGCGGTGTAGCCCCTGAGGACCATTGCTCCTGAGTCAGGATCAGCCCTGCTTTTGGGCAGGAGGCTGGAGTTTTGGATGAACCTGCCAGGAAAATGCTTCACACAACACCTTGAGAGTGGGCTTCTGAGGAGCTGACCCCTGAGACAGCTACCTGCCCTGCCCCCCAGGTGTCGGCCTGCCCTCCCCGCAGGACCGGGGTCTGGCGCCAGCTCAGTCCAGGGCTCTTTCTGGGGGAGCCGCACCTCCAGTGTTTAGCCCTTTCCACCTCATGGGTTATGGGTCCCCCTCCTTGTTTTTGTTGTGCTCCTGAGAAGAGGCCTGCCCCACGCAGCACACCCCAGGAACTGCTGGACTGGAAGGCCACTCTCCCCCAGGCCTGCACAGTAACTCGTCCTGAGTCCCCTCTGTCAGCAGGCAGGGCCCTGATTGCCGGTGACTCTCACACCTGTTGATCCCCCTCCTTTCTTCTCAGAGGCTGCCCGTCTTAAATATGGAATCCATCCTTCCAGGCCCTTCTCATTCATGTGCAAATACATGTGTCCTTAAAAAGAAAAAAAGAAACAGCATCCTATTACTTGTGTTCTCATATAACTTGCTCTTTCTCCACTGAATATATGTCTTGGCTTCTTTCCATGTCAGCCCACAAAGATGAAGAGAAGTTGGTCTGATCGCCCCTTTTTGATGCAACATCATATTTCAGCATGTGAATGGGGAAAAGAAATCACAGTTTATTCAATTATATTGACCTCAGTGAGTCATTCCAGTTTGATTTGGATTTTTTCTTTTAACCAACTGAGCTACAGTCAACACAGGTCTCTGCAGAGTTCTGTAAAATTAATCCCTAGAAGTGGAATTTCCCAAAGTCTACTGTAAACATCTCTCACCTTGTGGATATTGCTGGATTGTTCTTCAAAACGTTTGAACAAATTTTTCGCCCCATTGTACACGGCTGCTGGAGAAATGATAACTGTCTGACTTTCATTTACATTTTTTCTGTTATTGACAAGATTGTACATCGCTTCATGGGTCTGTTCGCCCTTTGCGTTTCTTCTAGGTATGAATCTTTTCACGTTAGTTGCCCATTTTTCTCATGGGTTGGTGGTCTTTTTCTTATTCATCGGTTAGAGCCACTTTTGGGATTAAGGATATTGTCTCATTTTTTCTTTAAGACTTTTTTTATGTGGAGCATATATAAAGTCTTTATTGAATTTGTCACAGTGTTGCTTCTGTGTTATGCTATGGTTTTTTTGGCCAGGAGGTATGTGAGATCTTAACTCCCCAACCAAGGATTGAACCCGTACCTCCTGTATTGGAAGGCGAAGCCTTAGCTAGTGGACCACTGGGGAAGTCCCATGTGTCATTGTTTTAAAATATGGACTGTTTAGTTGCTGGTAGCTTCATCTTTGCACTGGGCCAAGCTAATTTTCTATTCTGCTTTTAGAACGTGTATGGCCAGAGAGAGTACTTCAAATATTTTTAAAAACGGTTTGAAAATGAAAAAGGCTGCTGCGTTTTGGGAGTCAGAGCTGAGTGGGGCAGCAAGCCTTTGGGTCCGGAAGGGGCCATAAATCAGTGCAAACAGCTGCCACAGAGTTAATCCGCGTTTCCAGCAGCCGTTTCCATAAGCTGGAACGGGACTCAGGAATGTCCCTGTCTCTGCCAGCCCGCGTCTGGCTTCCTCGATCCTGGCCTCGAGCATGCCCGGGGCAAGCAGCACTGTGTCCCCTCAAGATGAAACAGGTCGTTAGCTGAGTCAGACGGGAGGGAGACCGCTTGTCCAGCTGACCAGGACCATATCAGACGGGGTCTGTCAGACCTGTGGCCTTTGTTCCCGTCTATCTGTGCCCAGAAGCCACCCCCTCCAATGATTTCAAGCTGGTTCCCCACAGCAAGCCTGTAGCTGGCGAGCCGAGGATCAGGCTGCTAGCAGGGAGGTGCAGCCGCAGCTGGGCCTAAGGGAGGCCCTTCAGAAGCCTCCAGGGAGCAGGGTAGGGACTGTAGCCACTGCTGAAATGCCCCCACCCACTACCCAGTGTCTCCAAATAGCACCGTGAAGGTCCCTCTTTGAACACTCTTAGTGACCAAGCCTATGAGTTTCCTGTTGCTGCATGACAGGTCACTGCAAGCTGAGTGACTTTCAGTAGCTCCACCCCGGCCTGCCCCCGGCCTGCGCTTGTTATCTCGCAGTTTGGTAGCTGGGAATTCTACCTGGCATGGTTGGTCTCTGGTCTCAGGAAGTCACAGATGGGAATAGAGGTGTCAGCAGGGCTTAGTTCTCATCCAAACACCCTGAGGAAGAACCTGTGCCCGGGCTTGCGCTTCTTGGCGGTGAGCCCCAGTTCCTTGCGGCTGCAGGACTGAGGTGCGGTGCCCCTGCCGGCGGTCAGCAGGGGGCGCTCCCTGAGGGAATACAGGCCCCCATGATCCTTCTCACGGTCCCCTCCACCTTCACGCGGCCTCGGCGTGTCCCGCCGCCCTGGTCCTCAGGCAGCCCAGGCGGGGCACCCGCACAGCAGTCCTGCTGGGCCCCCTCTCATCCCCTCGCCCCCGGCCCTGTGTAAGTGGCAGGGAGACAGCCTGAGCCTGTCTACCCCTGGCACGTGCCGCTTCCCTCTGCCTCCCCTCAGAGGGCTCCGGGTAGGGGTGCCATTGGAGCTGGTTCTGGGCCCTGAGGCCCCGGGGTCACTGCCTGGTCTGCGTGACCAGGGGCCCGAGTGGACGGAGCCCAGGCCCTTCCTCACACGCACTGTCCTCACGTGACCTTCCGAGGTGTCAGGCCCTTCTTCCCCTCAGACACGCCGGGTGAACTGGACAGTGAGCAGTGCCCAGCCGTGCCTGGGGAAGGCTCGCCCCAGGCTGCCTCGGGACCCAGCTCCCTTGCAGGGCTGGCCGTGAGCCTTGCTCACCCTCCAGCTCTGTCTGAGCCCCTCGGGGCCCGAGCAGTGGACAGGGCCTCTCTCCTCCCTTTTACCAGAGAGGATACGGCAAGCGGCACCTGAGACAGCCCTCGCTCCAGAGGGGCCCTCGACCCCATTGTGGGTTCAGAAGGGATGCCCAGGCTGGACCTCAGTGCCCAAGGAGGAGCGGACCCAACGCCGACTCACGGCAGTCAAGCCTTACGTGGCGCTTGTCCCTGCACGGCCGCTCACGGTGACTCAGCTGGTCCTCACATCTTCACCAGCAGCCGGGGGAGTAGGTACCAGTGTTATTCACCACCCCATTCTTGGAGATATGGAAACAGAGGCACAAAGAGGCGGCTGGCCCAGGGAGAGACTAGACCAAGGATCGGGACCCAGGCACCTGCCCACCACTGCGTATATCCATGACCTGCGAGGGGCTCTGTGGACGAGGGTGGGCCTCGCCTGGGATCCAGCCCAAAGCCCTGGCAGATTTCCACTTGGTTCCCGTGGGTCATGCTCCCCAGTCCCCGCATCCCCAGGGCACGCGGCTGGAACTTTACTGTCTTAAAACGTATTATTTCAGTCTCATCTCACCTGGGACTATGGATGGGTCTGAAGAGACGTGATGATGTCACCATCGTCCAGGTATTTCCAGCCTTTTGAAGCCTGAGACAAATCCCCACACAGATCCAGGCCCCTGCGCCTCCAGGGACCTTCGGATTATAGGCAGAGCTGAGTCACCTTCATCCAGGCCCCTGCACCTCCAGGGCCCTCGGGCTATAGGCAGAGCTGAGTCACCGTCGATAAAGGGAATGCAGAGTGAACTGGAGTAGGAGCTAGGGGGCGTGCTGGGTCAGAGCAGGGAATAGTTCCTGAGTGTCACTGAAGGGAATCAGCGGAGATTGGTTTAGTGGAGGGTAGGAGGGGGGTCATGGGGGTCATCCCAGGAAGCACACCTCCTGAAGAGAGCAAGGTGAGGATGGAGCCCCGCCTGGGGGAGGCATGTGGGGTGCAGTGACTGAGCACAGGAGCCCTTCCTGTCCAGGCCAGTGGCAGGGACATTATAAGTGGACAGCGGGAGCAGGAGAATCAAGGTCAGGACAGGCAGTGTGCTCTTGATGCCCAGGCCTGGCTCCACATCAGAGATCTCACTTCTGTCTCCTCTTGTCCATGGGCCTGTCATCCCTGCCCTTCCTGACCGCCTCCTCCTGGCCTGGGCCTGTGGTGCTTTCCCACCTCCCCCCTGACTGTCCTGAGTTACTGGGTGGCTGCCATCGCCACAGGCCGAAAAGACCATCAGAGCTGCTGTCAGAGCTGAAACTTGGTTCTCCCAGGATGTACAGAGAGCGTCTTTCCCCATCTAGGATTCGCGAGCACGGGGCTCCTGCCCTCTAACAGCATAACGGCAGGGGGAAGGTGACTTTGGACAATCTGGCACTGGATGAGTCATGAAGACTGGAATCTGCAGGTTGGCAGGCCAGGCCCAGCCCGCAAGTCCGGTGGCCACAGTCACCAGGGCTGTGCCAGGCCGACAGCGCCACGTGGCGGCCAGTTGAGGAGTTGCAGGCCACTGCCACCTTTCTTACCCTGTGCTGGTCAGTTGTGCTCCTCCGTGCTCCCCTTCTCCTTTCGTTTCCAGGCTCAGCTCACTTTTATTCCATCTTCAGTTCATCTCACGCATGTGCACTTGTCAGAGAGTTTTTTCTGAGGGCTGCCTTCTCTGAGCAGCACTGGGCTAGAGGTCAGGCCAGGTCCCAACCCCAAGCAATATACCATCTGGTTGCAGAGTCAGAACCCAAACATGTGGGCATTTAGTAGGGTACCAGTACCAGAGATGAGCAACTAGACAAGGTAGCGAGGCAGGAGAGAGATGATGGTGGAACAGGCGGGACTGTGGGTAGAAGATGCTGGGGCGTCTATTGGGAGGTGTCATTGTGATGAGACAGCTTGTTCTCAAGGGGTTGAGCGATGCTGGCTGGGTAGGTTGTTGCCGACTGGCGGGGGAGAGAGAAGTCCCAGGGGTTGTGCCGGGGGATGACAGGGATACCACTCTGCTTGGTGTCGGGGTTTGGCTGGGAGTGGACTTGGTTCTGCCTTCAGAGAGGAGGCGGGAAATGTAATTGCCAGGGCCACTTCAACAGAGCACCACGGACTGGGTGGCTTAAATTAGAGAAGTTAATTTTCTCACAGTTCTGGAGGCTGGAGTCCAAGATCAAGGTGCTGGCAGGGCTGCTTTCCTCTGAGGCCTCTCTCCTTGACTCATAGTCTTCCATCTGCGTCCTGTCTCCTCTTCTCAAGGACATTAGTCACCTGTATGACCTTGTTTTCACTTAATCACCTCTTGGAAGGTCCTGTCTGCAAATGAGAGGCACATCCTGAGATCCTGAGAGTCAGGCCTTCAGCATGTGAGTTTAGGGGAGTGCAGCCATGGGCTTCCCAGGTGGCTCAGTGGGAAAGAATCTGCGGACAACACAGGAAATGTGAGTCTGGTCCCTGGGTCGGGAATATCCCTGGGGGAGGGCATGGCAACCCCCTCCAGTATTCTTGCCTGGAGAATCCCATGGACAGAGGAGCCTGGGGGCTACAGTCCCTGGGGTCGCAAGGAGCCAGGCAGACTGAAGTGACTGGGCATGCGCACATGCAGTGCAGCCTGTAACAGGAGCAGGTTGCCGGGACCTGGCAAGGCTACAAACCTTCACTCACATCTGACTTGGATGACTGTTGAGCCGAGGGCTGCCTCAGTATATAGGTGGGAACTTTAAGAAGACAATCCAGGATCCAGCCGCTGGGCTCAGCGCAGGCTCGGTAGCAGGCTTGGTAGGGGAGGTGGGCAGAACACCAGGACTCTGGCGGTGTGTGGTTAGAGCAGCCGCAGTGGGGAGAAGATGGTTCTGGGGTGAGAGTGTCAAGAAGGGGGTTCCTTGGTTAACAAACCCCAGCAGCTAGGAAGAAACCCCGGCGCTGGGCCACTGATTTTGTTCTGTCTGTCCCAGGGGATCATCCAATCTTGATCCTGGGGTGGGTTGTGTTGGGCGGTACAGCTGAGGCCGATATTGCTACCCAGACCCTTGGGGTGGGACTGCTCCTCCCAGAGGAAACTGTGTTAAGGAACTATTTCATCATTAAAATACCTGTTGTTGTTTACTTACTAAGTCATGTCCGACTCTTGCAACCCCATGAACTGTAGCCCACCAGGCTCCTCTGGCCGTGAGATTTCCTAGGCGAGAATACTGGAGTGGGTTGCCATTTTCTTCTCCAGGGCTTCTTCCCAACCCAGGGATCAAACCCACATCTTCGCATTGAAAGCTTATTCTTTACCACTGAGACACCAGTAGATACTGTTGCTCTTGTCCTCTTTTCAGTGAGGAAGCTGAGGCAGAAGTAGAGTTACTTGGCTGGGGTCACGTGGCTGATATGAGTTAGAGCCAAGATTCAAACCCCAGGCACACAGGGGCCTGGCGAGCCCGCTGGGGGGCGGGGGGAAGGGCTCCTACCAGGTGTGCAGAAGGTGATGCTTAGAGGAGGGAGGAGGCCTGACCCAAGGCTTGGAGGACAAGCCTGAGCTTCTGATGCCAAGAGGGGCTAGAAGGTGCTTGCAGGGCTGAGGGCCCGGTGTGTGCAGAGGCTCCAGGGCCTGTGAAATCAGTGTGTTAGGCTTAGTTATTGCCCCTCGGCATGTGGGATCTTCCCAGACCAGGGGTCGAACCCGTGTCCCCTGCATTGGCAGGCAGATTCTTAACAGCTGGACCGCCAGGGAAGTGCAGGAGTTGGCTTCTTTAGTGGGCACAGACTCCACAGTGCTTTTCCCTCTTCCTTGCAACTCCAGGAAGTAGACAGGAGTGATTAATCATGACCGTCAGTCTACTACTGATCAGGAACCCAAAACCTGAAAGGTTGGGTCTTGCCCAGGCTCAGGGGAGAGCTGCTGGAACTTGCATGCAGGTCTCTGGGCTTTTGCTCCCTGGGTCATGCACGGGCTGTGCCCGGGGCTCCCCCGACCAGCCTGGTTCTCTGTGCCTCGCTCCCTCTGCCACGGGGCCTGCAGGCCCCAGAGTGACCTGTGTGGGGGGTGGGACCACTCACTATGTCACCGGTCACCCTCCCTCATGAAAGTTCTGCCCAAGTTTCTGAAAACGGGGCTCCTCAGGGCTGGAAAAGCATGGTCAAGACCCCTCATTGCTGGTTCCCCAGGAAACTCGCCCATGGTCCCTCTGGGGAGCAGCATGGCTCTGTGGCAAGAGCCACAGAAATGCTGATTCCAGGGGGCCCCGGATCGCCAGCTCCTGGGCACATGACTGCTGAAAGTGATTTATCACACGCCCCAAGCCTTATCATGCGTGAGAGATGTTCAGCCTTGTCGACGGTGGAGGAAAATTGGCACAAACATAAATGTCTGACCTGAGGGGAAACGTCGGCAGTTGGGTGACCAGGAAATGCAGAATCATGGGAAAATACTGGTGGCAGCAGCATTCAGTGGAAAACAATTAAAAAGGAAAGTCCAGTCACGGTTATAGCAAAGCAGATAAACAAGGTGCTTCTGCAGGGGAAAGTCCTCCGGAGAAGCCGGCGGCCAGACTGAGCGGGGTCAGCTGTGAGGGCTGTTGTGTTTTCAGACGGAACAAACTGGGGCGCGGGCTGGGGCGGGGCGAGCCTCGGGGGAGCGGAGCGTGGGGGCCCGGCGGTGGCCAGAGGGCCGGATGCCGGCAGGCTGGCCCGGGCCGACCACGGACTCTGCATCCGACCAGATGTGGCCGAGATGCCCGAGGAGCCGGCCTTGTGCCCAGGGCGCCGTCAAGGGCCAGTCCATTCACTCAGCAAGCCCCTGTTGAGCACCTACTGTGTGCCTGCAGTGTTCTAGGCGCTGGGCCCACAGGGGTGAAAGAACGCACCGGTCCCTGCCCGTGTGGAACCAGCGTTCTCGAGAGGGAGACAGAGCCCGCGAATGTAGTGACTGCTCTCCCGACACGAGCCAGGCGGGTCTTCCCTGCTGCCCAGGACCACGCAGCCAGCTCCGGGCCGCGCGGGCTCTTTCCCTGGCCTGTCTTCAGCTCCTCTCGCCTCAGCCCAGCCCTCGCTCGTGGGCCTCATTCTCTGGGGTCCCACCCTTCACGGAAACGTCAGAGGGTTCCAGCCTTTGTGTGTCCTCGGGGACCGGCCCTGCCCCTAGGTTTCGTTTCTCTCGAGTATCATCTGGAAGAAATGAGCTGAGGCAGAGTCCTGTCACAGCTGTCCCTGGACCCTGCCGGAGCCCCGCCAAGGCTTCCTTCACAGCCTGGTGCCAGCACCATGCTGGACGCAGCCAGGAAACCACGGAGGGGGAGACCCGGCACTGTCATCCCCGAAACTGGACGTGGGCCGCGAGCCACCATTTAGAACCTGCCTGCTCTCCCGTGGGCCGCCCAGCTGGCCTCGCTCAGTGTAGTAAGAGAAATCACCACTGCTGTTATGCGCCAGGCCTCCCAACAACCCTCTAGGGAGGCCTTGTTCCCATTTTACAGATGAGAAGAGTGAGGCCCAGCATTGTTCAGCCATTTGCCAAAAGCTGCAGCTAGTTTACCCCAGGTTCAAAGCCAGGCTTCAGAGCTGCACCTTCAAAGTGCAGTCTCCGCCTCCCCGGTTGTCCTCTTGTGGTGTCTGTTCGTCTTTGCCTTTGCTCCTCTTGCTGGCTCTGCAGCATCTGCTCCCAGTGGCCTGGGAGCGTGGCCACCTGGCACAATGGACAAGGCGGGGGTGTGCCTCGGACACCTGGATCCTCCCCCTGGGCCTGCCTGTAACTGGTGCGTGACCTTGAACTCTTCTCTTCCCCTTTCTGGACGTGATGGGACTTGCCATCTCCCAGGACCTCCGACTTCACACTCTCTGATGAGGGCGGCGGACAGGGAAGAGCGGGGGTGTTTCAGGTTCCCAGGGGCTGCTGCTTCAGCTCTTAACAGAATACAACCCACCACCTAACTAAAAAAGGCTTCCTTTCCAACTCCCATCCAGAAATACGATGACAGATAAATAAGTAGCCTTTTTCGGGGAACCAGAAATAGCCTCCTGGGCTCCCAGAGCTGACTGATAGGAAGAGTCTTTATGCTTTTTGGGGGAGAAGAGCTGCTGGCACTGTTGGGATTTTCCTGGGGAGTCGGGGGACAGCTGCAGGGACTGCCGCTGTCACCGACCCTCACATGGGACAGGGCCAACGTGTCCCGTGCCGCCAAGACGCCGGCTTAACTGCTGCAGGGTTCGGCCCCTTCCTCAGCCCTCCCACTCAGGTGACCTCTGAATCCACGGGCTAGACGGATGTCACCATCCTCCTCTCCAAGGCCAGGTCAGTGTGTGCGCCCGGGGGGCGCCGTGTCCTCAAGCAGGGCCTTTGCCACGGCCATTCTGTCTGCCGGGAGTACTCGGGCCCCAGATGCCCGGCCTGCCTGCTTGTCATCCTGTGTCTGGGCTCCGCAAGGCACTTCCTGGGCACACCCCACCTCCACAGGCAGCCCCTGGCGATCCCCAGGTCACCCGCCAGCGCCGTCGGGCTGTCTGTTTTACTCCTCCGTCGGGCTGTGACCTGGTCCCTGCACCTGGAGCGTGGGCTCCATGAAGCAGCACACCTCGTGTCCCTTCCCTGCTGGATCTTGGGCTCCTAGGATGCGACACATTTTTTTTGTTTTTGTCGTTGGTGACTGGTGGTTGAGAACCAAAATAGGAACAGTTGTAGTTTCTAATTTACTGCGATCTCACAGGCGTTGCAGGATGGTTTTAGCTATAAGCCGCCAGAAATTGGGTCAAGCTACAGTCATCATGGTCTACAGTCCATGAGTCTAAGTTGGGACAAGCCCTGGGCATGGAGCAGCCGGCAGCCCAGCGAGGGACACGGGTCCCTTCCAGCCTCTGCCCTGTGGGGCTCAGGACTGCCTTCCCTCAAGCCTGACCCGTCGGAGAGTGACCAAGCTTGAACTGTGGGCCTTTCAGGCAGCGTGACCTGGATGGTCTCCAGTCCTGGGCCCACCCTGGAGAGGGCGCGGGGTCAGCAGCTGGTCATGCCTGCTGCTCAGGTTGTGGTCAGCCAGCCTCAAGTTAGGATAAGGGAAGAAGAATGCGGCGCTGTGCATGGCCCCCCTTTCTTGAGGCACTCAGTCCTTTGTCATCTCTGCTGGGCCCTGCTACCACCTCTGACACCAGAGCCTGAGGTTCCGGAAAGGTGCGGTATCTGGTCTAATGCGCGCTGTGGCCCGTTCTTTAGGAATGTCTCATCTCTGCATTTCATCTGGACCCCAGACATCTCTGGGGGAATGCTGCCCTCATCCTCCTCTGATTCACCCGGGACTCAGCAGGGTCTGTGATGGGGGACGGGACTCTGCAGGTTTGCTGGAGAACTGAAGGAGACGCTGTGCCTAAAGCATTTCTTTAGCCCAGTTTCCTGCACAGGTCAAGTGTTTGCACCTGATGGATCTCAGCTGCTGCTGTTGGGGTTTTTTCCTTTTTTTTTTTTTCAATTGGTATAATTACGTACCATAAAATCCACCTTTTTTAAGTGTAGATACAGTTCAGTAGTTTTGAATATATTCAGAAAGTTGTGCAACCATCACAACTATCTAATCCCAGAACATTTTCATCACTCCAAAAAGAAACGGACCCGCCTGCAGCCACTCCCCATTCCACCTGCCCCCCAGGCCTTGGCAGCCGCCCGTCTCCTTTCTGTCTGAACGGAGCTGCCTGTTCGGGACGTTTCAGATAAATGAAGTCATATATTCTGTGGCTTTTCTAACTGGCTTCCTTCAACTCAGCATGATGTTTTCAGGGTTCATCTATGTTGTAACATGCATGAGAACTTCATTCCTTTTTATGCCTGAATAATATTCCATTGTGTGGCTATATCTCCTCGTGTTTACCAGCTCGTCAGTTGACGGACACTTGGGTTGCTGCCACTTTCTGGCTGTTATGAACAACACTGCTGTGAATATTCCTGGACAGGCTTTTGTGTGGACGTGCGTTTCCGTCCTCTTGGAAACACCTAGGGGTGGACTGCTGGTACTATGTTTAACTCAGAGCAGCTGGACCATCTCACGTCCCCACCAGCAAGTGTCGGACACTTGTTGCTGTCTGTCTGATTTGGTTGTAGCCAGCCTCGCACATGTGGCTTTAATCTCCATTTCTCTGGCACCTCATGATGCTGAGCATTCCTCCCTGTATTTGCTGGCCATTTGTGTATCTTTATTTTGAGAACTGTCCATTTTGGGCCCTTGGCCCATTTTTAACTTGGGCTATTGGTCTTTTTTATTGTTTGGTTGTTAATAGTTTTTCATGTATTTTGGATACTAGACTCTTGGCAGATATATGATTTGCAAATATTTTCCCCCATTCTTTGAGTTGTTTTCTTGATAGTGTCCTTTGAAGCACAGAAGTTTTAAATTTTGACAGTGTCAAATACGTCTATTTTTTACTTTGGTTGCTTATGCTTCTGGTGTCTAAGAAACCATGTCTAATCCAAGGTCATAAAGACCTATACCTGTGGGTTCTTCCAAGTGTTTTATACTTTTAGCTTTTGCTACATCTATTGATAGGATTGTGTGAGTTTTGTCCTTTTATTCTGTTAATGGGAGCAGGCACTTTTCTGCTAGGGAGGCCGTGGTCAGTAGCCTGAACTTGGGATCCGGCTGCTCAGGGATGAGCCCCGCAACCATACCCCTTACTCACTGTGTGACCCTGAACAGGGAACTTCAGCTCTCTGTGCCTCACTCCCCATATCTTTAAAATGGGGGTGACAGCACCTCCTTATGGGGCTCTCATGAAGGTGAATGATTGTTTTGCAGACTATGTGGAACAGTGTTTGGCACGTTAACAAGTGGGGTTTCTTGACTGTTGGCCATTAGCCGTGACATTAGTTGGAAAGCTTTGATGGCCTAGGGTCCGGGGAGGGCATTGAAGGCGAATCTGTGATAAAAGCCTAGACAGTGTACTACAAAGCAGAGACATCACTTTGCCGACAAAGGTCCGTATAGTCAAAGCTATGGTTTTTCCAGTAGTCGTGTATGGATGTGAGAGTTGGACCATAAAGGAGGCTGAGCGCCGAAGAATTGATGCTTTTGAACTGTGGTGCTGGAGAAGACTCTTGAGAGTCCCTTGGACAGTAAGGAGATCAAACCAGTCCATCCTAAAGGAAGTCAGCCCTGACTGTTCATTGGAAGGACTGATGCTGAGGCTCCAATTCTTTGGCCACCTGATGCAACGAGCCAGTTCATTGGAAAAGATCCTGATGATGGGAAAGATTGAGGGCAAGAGGAGAAGGAGGCGAGAAAGGATGAGATGGTTAGATGGCATCCCTGAGTCAATGGACATGAGTTTGAGCAAGCTCCAGGAGATGGTGATGGACAGGAAAACCTGGCGTGCTGTAGTCCATGGGATTGCAAAGAGTTATACATGACTTAGTGACTAAACAACAAATGATAAACGATTCACCTGCTCCAAAAAATCTGGAAGCTCTTAACAGGACGCCGTCTGTTAAGGCATCCCTCCAGGGGGATCCCCTCCAGGGATCTCTGAGGCTTCCCGTGGGAGGGCTGGGGCCAGGATGGGTCCCCTGCCAGACCAGGTGGGTGCTGCTGCAAGCCCACCTGCTGCCACACCTTTAGTTTGTTTGCCTGGAGTCTCACACCCCGATAGGGCCTGGCTAGAGGGTATTCAGCAGGGAGCCTTTGCACAGATCACCGCCTCCCTCACTGCCTGCCAGCCCCTCACCAGTGTTTCCGCCCCAGCTCTGACTCTGGGCAGGGGTGCAGAAACAGGGCCCCATTTAGATAATGGCTTAGAGCTAAGAGCCGGGACACCCCACCCACTCCCTCCCTCGATGCTCTGATTTTCCTGGCTTCTCTCTTCCTGACCTGCCGTGTGAGCCCAACTCCTTGTCCTACCCTGGGTGTGACTGTCCAGTGACCTTGGGCAAGGACGGCCTCTGTTTCAGCCTCTGTGAGGAATATGAGTGCTCCAAGCAGAGGGCCCGCCTCGCCGTCCACCAGGGCTCCTCCCTCCCTGGGTCCCCGAGAAACTCTGCCCACCCCAGAATCTGCCATCACTCTGCGCCTGTTTGGACTTTGGACTTTGCTGGTGGGGGGTGAGGAGGGAAATGAAAGCACTTCTAATATTCCCTGTGTAATTCTTGGCACTTGCTTTTTATGAGATATGTGAGGCTGGATCTTACCTTGGTTTTAATGTTTTAATGTACTGACCTCCTAGCCAGCCAAGTAGCTAGAAGCTGTTGAAGACAAGCTGCTTTATTGTTTGCTTTTGGTTTGGTTTCCAAGTTTGTGGGTGTGTGTGTGGGGGGTCACCCCCCATCCCACTAACGCTCAGCCTTTCCCAGCCCCTGTGCCCAGAAATACAGGGTGGTCTTACCTCCTGAGGAGCCGGTGCCCTGATTGGGGACGGAGGTAGACAAAGTAGTAATAACAAGCCAGTGGTGCGATTTAGCAATCCGCTGAGAGATTCAGAATGCATTTTGTTTCCCCACGGATGGTTTTTTCTGCCTTCACTTGGTGCCTGGCTCCAGGATCGTCCTGACAAACAGAAAACACCCAGCTTCCAGAGGTTATCAGAAAACTGAACACGCCAGGAGCCCACCGGGTGGGCATGCAGAGAAGGCAGCAGCCCCCTGAGACTGAGGACTTAGGAAAGCAGAGGCAGGGGATCTGGGTGGGGCTGGGTGGGGCTGGAGTCTGGCAGCGAGAGGAGGTCGGGAGTGTGTGCCTGTCTGTGGCCCATCCATGTGACGGCGGTGGCAGAAGCCCCTCTGTTAGGCACGAGGGGCTCCAGGAGAGGGGTCCCTGTGTGGCAGCGAGCCCCTCTTTAATCCCTACGCCGCCTCAGTATCTCCTCCGCCCCCGGCCCTCCCGGCCCCATAGGATTATTTGCAGACTTCAGACGTGATGTATGCAAAGCCTTCAGCAGTGCGGGCTTTAGGCTAAGAGCCGAAGGGCTGGCGTCATCCTCCGATGATCATTAAGCTAGTACCATGTATGGAGGGGCGTCTTCACTGCCCCCGGAAAGTGTTCATAGTTGATGGAATGCAAATTCGAGTCACAAAACAGCATCCCGTTGTCAAGCGCTGTGTGTGTGCGTGCTCACAAGCCCAAGTGGGGACTGAGAAGGTGGGGTTGAGTCAGTCTGGTTTTCACTTTTCTTTGATCTTCAGGCTTTGCTGTTATCACGTGTCGGTCCCGTCCTTACGGGAACGCTATTGACAGTAGTTAATGACTGTGCCCTCGTTCCCAGGGCACGTGTGCGCGTGTGTGTCTGCACGCCCACGGGTGACTTCCGGGTGTGGGCTGCTGGATGGGCGGGCAGGGGTGCTGAGGGGCCCCACGGAGCAGGCAGTGCTGACGCGGGCTTCTCCTCCGTCCCCAGACGACAGGATCTGCTCACCGCCCTTCATGGAGCTCACGACCCTGTGCGGGGATGACACCATGCGACTCCTGGAGGAGAACGGCCTGGCCTTCCCGTTCAGTGAGCACCTGAACTCCTGGGGGTGAAGGGAGGCCTTGGCCGCCCGGGGAGGGCATGGCCCCGGTCCCTGGGTCCCTGGGTGGTAAGGGCCTGGCCTGATGGTGACCATCTAGCGCCCCTGAGGGCAGATGCTGGCCCTGGTGGAGTCAGCCTGTCTCCTCAGCTCCCCACGACCCCCCTCCCTACCCCAGGGGCCACAGGAGGTTTTGAGAGTTTCTCTCTGTATCTGCCAGGCTGGGCTTTGTAGGTGAGTAACCTTGCTAACTCCTGTTTTTCTCTCCCCCATCAACAGTTTGCAAAACCAGAGTGGCTCATGGCACCAACTCTCACGAGGTGAGTGGAGGAGTTGACAACTTGATAGCCCCGTCCCCCTCCAGCCCCTGGCTTCCCTGCCCCTGCCTCCCCGCTCCACCCCGCTCCTTTCAGCTCACAATGTCTCTCTGGGAGCCTGACAGCCCTGCTGCTGGATCCCGCTGCACCAGCTGGTGGCTCGGTACCCCGTCTCCACCTGCACCTTGGGCCTTTCCTGCCCCAAGGCTGGGATAGGCGTGCCTGCCCCCTTTGAGCCCGTGCGAGCCACACCACCATCTGACCTTCCTCTGGCCTGTCAGTGTCGGTCACTTCCTGCTCTGGGCCGGGCACAGGCCTGCCCCCCCGCCTCCCGCCTCCGTCACTGCCCCTAAGTCTGCAGGTCCTGCTGAATCGGGGAAGGGGGTGGGAGGAGGAAGGGGCACCTGACCTGCTGTGCACGTGATCCCCCCACCCTCACGTTCATTCTTGTACTCACCCAGTGGCCGTTCACCTTGGGTGCTGAGGGAAAGATGCCTGAGATGAGAGTCCTGCCCCAGTGGGGAAGACAGGGTCCCGGAGGCAGAGAGCGCCAGCGGGTATGGTGCAGGAGGCCGGGCGGAGGAGGCCTTCTCGGAGCATGTGGAGCCGGTGGCCAAGCAGGGGCTCGGCTGGGTCTGTCACCGTCTTGGGGAATCACGTCTGGGACGTTGCCTCCAGGGGTACAGCACAGCCTGGGGACCCCTTTGTGAGGCGCGTGGGAGGACACCCTGGGCGGTAGAGGTTTGACCCTCCTGGAAGGCCCTGTGGGAGAGCCTGTCCTGGGCAGCCCCACCATCAGAAATGCTCCCCCACAACGTTATGACGAAACGCGGACAAACCCAGCAGCGGCGCCCTGTAGATTTAGGTCGTGTCTTTGTCCCTGGCGTGCATCTATGGGGAAACGTCTCTAAACAGGATATGTGTCCGCGTGGTGTGGTATATAGGCTGCGACGAAGCCGAGGGGGTCCCTTCGCTTGTGGGCAGGAAGGTGGGGGCAGGAAATCCCCGCCTGCGGCTGAGGTTGGCTGTCTCCTGAGGTCTGGAGCCCTCATGGAGCCTCCCCGTCTGGGCCTGCCTGGGCTCCGTGCCTGGGACGTGCTCCTGGGCCAGACCCGGGGGTGGGGGGACAGGAAGGCTTCAGAGCAGCCAGACCGTGGCCCTGGAACCCACAGTCCCCTCGCCAGCACCGGACCCCCGCCTTCCACCTGGCCCCTTACACCACCGGACAGTCCCTCTGTTGGGCAACTGCAGTCATTAGTGTGAGTGGACCATTCAAACGCAGAGCAGGTCAGCCTGCTGGGAGGGAACTGCTTCTGCTGTTGACACAGCAGCTTTAGAGTCACTCCCACCTGGGACCGGTCTGGCTGTGTGCACTGCCAGCTGGGTGACTTTGGGCAGATGACCCAGCCTCTCTGAGTTTCTGTCCTGCACTTGTAACTAGCGATGTGATGGCCTATGTGAAGGGTAAGGGAGCTGCCTGGGGACCCCCTGTGCCCAGTACTGCTGTGCTGCCGTGGGCTCTGGGCCAGGGAATATTTGATACGTTGTGGTGGCTTCCCAGGTGGCTCAGTAGTAAAGAATCTGCCTGCCATGCAGCAGACAGGAGTTCGATCCCTGCTTAGGGAAGATCTCCTGGAGGAGGAATTGGCAGCCCACTCCAGTATTCTTGCCTGAAAAATCCCATGGGCAGAGGAGCCTGGCAGGCTACAGTCCAAAAGAGTCGCATGTGACTGAAGTGACTAAAGAAGGGTAGCCAGTTGCCCTGCAGCCTGCTAGGTCTTTGCAGAAGGGGCAGGGGTTCTGGGTTGAGGAGAGTCTTGACTCCATGGGGTCAGCTTGACTTAAGGTGTTTCCCCCCTCAGTCCAACTCTCCGGGTCTGGCTCGTAGATGTACACATGTGTGCCATGGCCCCTTCTCCCCTTTCCCCATCCCTGGGGCTCCCCAACCCCCTGTGTGCTATTTCTGGGGGGAAGGGGTTCCTCTGCTGGGTGGGCGTCAAGAACAGAGCTCCAAGATTGGGGTCTGGAGTGTTGCAGGTTCCTGGGAGGCCGGTAGCCTCAGAGGACTGCCCCTCTGGTGGGGCGCCCTCCATGGCATGAGCCCAGAGGGGGCCAGGCTCCATCCCACCTCAGGGGTGCCCGGGGATGTTGAGTGCAGTGAGGACGGAGGACACCTCTGTGCACATGGTTAGCTTTACACTGGAAAGGGGGCTTTCCAATTAGGGTCCTCACCCGGACCCCAGCCTGCCGAGCCCTGCTTCTGATTGCTCAGTCCCTAGCTCAGTCAACCAAAATCAGGACTTTGTTTTTATTTTATGTTCATGATTTGATTTCTTGTTTTGGTGTAAGCGCTTGAGTTTGTTCCACAGTGAAATACCACTCCTCCTTAAAAAAAAATATTGAACCAAAAGCTCAGAGGACCCAAAGCTACCCCATGGTGGCTCCTGACGCTGTTTTACAGGGGATGAAAATGGAGCTTAAACAGGGCTTATGCAGCAAGTGCCAGGTACGGGACCTGAGCCCATGTCTGGCTCTCTCACCTTCATCGGCAGGCTAGGGAGCTATTCACTGTGGTGTGCACGCACACGTGCATACACACGCACTTGTTTCACTATGGTATATACACACACATTTGTTTCACTGTGGTATATACAGACACACATTTTGTTTCCCCATGTGGCCTGGATCTCTACCCCTGCCCCACCCAGCTGGGCACCAGGCGTGTTGGGGTGGTGCTCTGTGACGGTTCGTTGAGAGGCGACAGCTAGTGTGGGCAGCCAGCTGTTCAGCCCTGTTATCCCCTCCCTGGGCAGTAGCCCTGGGCAGCTGGTGGCTCCTTACTGTGGCCCTGAGGACTGGATGAAACATTCATCGTGGCCCCAGCACTGGCTGTTGGCTCTGGTGGGCCCTGGGCAGACTCAGCCTCAGCCCAACACAGGGAGGTTTTGTCCAGTCGCCCCCAACCACCCCAGCCCACCTTGACCTCTGTCCCCTGCCAGATCCTCCTGTTGGAGGCCTTTGTCCCCAGAGGAGTCAGGACCCAGGAGTGGAATGTTCCCATTCCTTAAGCGCACGTGTGTAACGTGTGCGGGGCTGGGGGCTGCTGGACTCCATCCCTTTCTGGGCTCTGTCACTTGCCAGCAGCCTCTAAGTGCCTCAGGGCCTCAGTTTCCTCATCTGTAAAAGGGGCATGATGTCCTTGCCAACCTCGGGGCGGGATGTGAGGATGACACCAGGTGACTCAGGTAAAGTGATCATACCAGGGCCAGGCGTGTCATGAGTTCTCAAGAGGCAGCCGTTGTCATTGTACAGGCTTTGAACCCAAGGCCTCCCAACCCCTGATCCCTTGTCTGCCGCTTCTTGCCCCCACCCCCTCGGTGGCCCACCTCCCACCGCCAGTCTTTGTAGAGGGATCTCTACAAAGAGGTCCTAAGGGGTGAGTAGTACACAGCCCAGGGGGGCCCATTCCATGGATACAGTGTGAGTAGTGGGATTGTGCAGTGCACAGCCAGCTCAACTGTACATGGCAGGCCTGATGGTGCCAGATTTCCAAACTCCCCACAGCAGGAGTGGATGGATGCCCAGGTGTTCTGCTCGAGACCCACCCCACTCACTCTGGCTTGAGACTCTTCCTGGGGAGGCCTCATGCCACCAGGCTGGGATGGCCCTTGGTGGCGATGCTCTGGACAGTGATAAGGCCGAGGAGGTGGTAGACTCTGACCAAGCCCTTGGCCCCCTGTCTCCCCAGATGGCCATCGTGTTCAACCAGGAGGGCCTGAGCGCCATCCAGCCGCCCTGCGTGGTCCAGAATTTCATCAACCACAATGCTGTCTTGTACAAGGTGTTTGTGGTGGGCGAGTCCTACACCGTGGTCCAGAGGCCCTCGCTGAAGAACTTCTCTGCGGGCACGTCAGGTAAGCGGGCCTCACACTGTCCGGGATGCCTGTGCTCAGGGCCACAGCTGGGACACGGCACCAGCCGCCTGTCCTTCGGCACTGACCCTGGTCGCCCTGGGTTATTTCTGGAGGGAGGAGAGGTGATGTGAAGGTTGCCAGAGTTGTGTCCAGTAGGTGAAGAGGTCTTGGAGCATGAGTGGGAAACCCGTGTCCCAACCAGGTCCGTGCGCCTCAGCTACCATAAGCTCGGGGAAGAACTTGAAAGCTTTCTGCACCCAGGCCGCTTCCCGGGGCCCCTCGTGATAAGCAGGCTCACTGAGAACACACTGGACTGGGTGACAGGCTCTTCAGGGCAGCCGGGAAGGGGGCCCCTGGTGTTCTGAGGGCCGGAGCACTGGCTGCGTTACCGTGTCTCCTTTTTCCAGCTGGGAAACGCTGAGTCCCCTGCTGCCTCTGCAGCCCCTGCGGTGGATGCGAGCTCTGTTAGGAGTTATGCTGGGGGCACAGGACTTGCCAGCTGTGGGCCCCAGGCGGGTCAGGAGTGGACACGGGTGGGGACCATATTAGTGAGCATATGGTAAACCAGTGAATGATGGCCCCAAGTGTCCCTCAGGTGTCACACAGTGGTGGCATTTGTGGGGAGCTGCCCCATCTGAGGGTGTCCAGGCCCTCAGCTTTTCTTCAGCTGCTCACCAGCTCCAGGTGACCCTTGACTATCGCAAAAACTGACACTTAAGATTTGGTGGTATTGGGGCTGCTCAAAAGACTGCTCTAGTGGTTCTGGAGGCTTCCTCAAAGCCAGTTCCAGGAACCTTTGGAACAGGGGCAGCGTTTCTGGAATAAGCATGGTGATCCCCTGGACGGAGGACGTGGGTCACCCCTGGTGTGCTCTCAGTTGCTGTGCGCTTCTCTCTGCACGGAAAACCCGCCGTCAGCAGATGCGGTGCCGGGCTGCTGAGCAGACAGACGTGTCCGTCTAAAATCGCTCTGCCCGGGACTGCCTGTCACCGTCCGCTCCTCGTGGCTGCAAGCCACTCCTCTTGGACCAAGTCCAGCTGTTCCCGTCCTCTCTCAGCCGTTCTTCCCGTTAACACAACCCAGAGAGCAGACACGTTGGAAACGTGTGTCTCTCTCCCCTGACCTTCTGAGTGCAGGCGGCTCTCCCTGCCGGGCGGGGCTTTTAGGACGTCCACATACCAGTCCCTGCTTCCACCCGCTGGGGTGATGGAATGACTGGGGGTGGGGGACCAATGTCGGGAAGGCTCTTTCTGTATGTGATTGTATATTAGCAAGAAACATTGTTAGCAGTTGTGGGCAGGATAAGGCCAATATTTTTTAATCCCCTTTATATTGTTTCCTGATTTTTAAGAATATGTTTAAATCTACAGCAAATGTATTAAGGGAAGAATAAGTTTACTTTATGCAATTGTTTTCCTTTTTTCTTATTTTACCCTAAATCACTCCATCTCTTAAAGAAACATACCACCTGGTTTCCTTCCTTTCCACGGAACAGTTGCTCCCCCTCCCTCCGCCACCCCGTCCCCTGGTTGCTAAGGGCTGGCCAGTTTCCGTCTGGGAACCGCCAGGGGCAGGGTGTGGGCTCTGAGTGCTGTCTCTGAACGAGGGCTCCACATCTGTGTCTTCTCGTGGCCATTCTGGCTTGCCAGTTTACCGTAGTATGCAGGCTGCGTGCTCAGCCGTGTGCGACTCTTTGCGACCCTATGGACTGTAGCCAGGCTTCTCCGTCCATGAGATTTCCCAGGCAAGAATACTGTAGTGAGTTGCCAGGGGATCTTCCCGACCCAGGGATCAAACCGGCATCTCCTGTGACTTCTGCATTGCAGGCTGGTTCCTTACCACTGAGCCCCTGGGAAAGCCCAAATGCGTTGACCGGGGCTGAGCAGATCAGTGGAGAAGCACGGGGCTAACGGAGGAGTGTTTACTACGCTTAGGGAAGCTGAGTGGCTTTCTGTGTGTCCATCCCTCCATCCCCAAAGCTGATTCCGTGGCCACCATCTTCAGGGCATCAGACCATCCAGCTGGTCTGGGTTTTGTCCTTTTCACACGTGCGTTCTCTTAACAGATGAAAAGCACAGTGTGACAGTGGCCCTTTAAGCGGGACCAGTTGAGCAGGGGGCTTTGGGCCTCTGGCTGTTTCCAGCCCCCTCCCATCTCTCTGGTCCCTGCCATCGTGCATGGCAGGCCCTCCAGGCTCCCCGTCCGTGCAGGGAGGTGGAGGCTTCTCGAGTGGGATTCTTTTGACCTGCAGTCATTATGAGGATACCACCTCTCCCTCCACAGCTGTGTTCTTTTGGTTTTCAGGTGTCCTTTTGGTTTGCATCTGTTAGCACCTCTGAAGTCAGGTCAGACAGCCAACGTCTCGCAGTTGCCTTGGCTGGAACCGAAGTTACGTTTTTACCGAGAGAGTTGAGGCTGGCCTGTGCCAACCCCTAGCCATGTTTCTCTGTGCCGCCTCCCCCCCCCCCCCCCCCCCCCCCCCCCCCCCCCCCCCCGCCGGGCAGGAATCTCTCTGGTCCCTGCCATCGTGCATGGCAGGCCCTCCAGGCTCCCCGTCCGTGCAGGGAGGTGGAGGCTTCTCGAGTGGGATTCTTTTGACCTGCAGTCATTATGAGGATACCACCTCTCCCTCCACAGCTGTGTTCTTTTGGTTTTCAGGTGTCCTTTTGGTTTGCATCTGTTAGCACCTCTGAAGTCAGGTCAGACAGCCAACGTCTCGCAGTTGCCTTGGCTGGAACCGAAGTTACGTTTTTACCGAGAGAGTTGAGGCTGGCCTGTGCCAACCCCTAGCCATGTTTCTCTGTGCCGCCTCCCCGCCCCCACCCCCGTCCCCCTCCCCCCAGTACAGTGGGAGAAATATTTCCGTTTCTTTTCCCCTTCAGACACAGCGCCTTTGTTGTCTCTGCATCCTGGGCCTTTTTTCCCTTAGGGGTATGTACATAAAGGAATGATACCAATGACCACATAGGGCAGGGGTCACCAGGCTTTTTTGCTGGAAAAGTCCAGAAGTATTTCTAGCTCTGTCGTCATTAATGTTGCCTAAGAGCCCCTGTAGACAACATGTAAGTGAATGGGTGGGGCTGCGTTCCAATACACCTCTATTTACAGTCACAGATGGTGGGGCCAGATCTGGTGATCCTTCATCATCGAGAGCCCTGCAGGTGTGGCAGAGGCTGTATTTCCTTGAACCTGCCGTGTGCCCAGCCCTGTGCCAGAGCGAGGATCCAGCAGGGGACTGGATAGTCAGCCAGGTGTCCCGCTCAGATTCTAGTGGGAGAAACTGCACAGGGAAGAAGTCGTGAAAGGATGAACTGTGCACAGATGAGGGGCCCCGGAGGAAGCGGGGGGTCCTGGGACACCGCTGGATGAGGGGACCACTCGAGCAGGGCAGCCGGGGCTGGAGGTCTGGGAGGAAATGGGGACCACTGTCTGTGGAGCCGTGACATGCTGCCCGCCCCCTCCCTCAAGGTGACATGTGAAGATGAAGCAAATGAAGCTAAGAAGGTGTGGCCGCAGTTCACAGCTGCACTACAGAGTCGCGGGGATATTTGGGGGCTAAACGTGTGCCCTACTCTTCCTCTTTTGAACCTGTTTTCCTCATCTGTAAATTGGGCACAAAGACACCCATATTCCACTTATTGTCTCCCCTCTCCTGTGGACATTCGTGGTGGTTCTTCACTGGGCTCCATGTGTCGCGGGACTAGCCCGGGCACAGAGAAGGGACGAGCTCCCCCTGTCCAGGGTGGTCCTGTGATCCAGGTGCAATGGCCCGGCCAGGTTTATCAGCAGGGGATCTTGAAGCTGCCCAAGAAGCTGGCGCCAGGGGATGCTCCAATCCTGCCTGACCTGTCTCGGCTTCCACAGTCTTCCTGGATCACCAAATGGCTGGAAGCTGCTCCCTCTCCACCTGGGCCTGCTCAAGCTGCACGTGGGGAGGGTTCTGAGCGAAGGGCAGCTCCCATCGCCCTGCTGAACAGTCCTCTGGCTGGAGCCCCCAGGTCAGAGTTAGCCAGGAGGAGAAACAAGTCCTCTTTGAAATGGTCCACACTTTGGATCTTGCCCCAAGAAGCTGCCGGATGACATGGTCTGTCCAGTTCAATGGGCGCGGGGTACACCCCTCTGAGCACCCAGTTCTTTCCCTTTCTTGCATAGCTAAGCATCCACGTTGTTCTCTGTGGCTTCCAAGCCTCCTTGAACTGGCTGTGTCCACTTGCTCTGGGTGGCCTTTCTCTCCCCAGGCCTACTCTGCCACTCTGGCCATTGCCCTTGGGTCCCACTCGGTGGGTGGGAGGCGCCCTGAGCTCAGTGGGGCCAGGCTGGGCTACAGGCTGAGAAGGTGGGCAGTGCCTGCGGAGTCTGGAAGGCCCATCCCAACTGCTCAAGCCCTGCTCTGACCTCTGGCCCATGGGGCTTGCTACCCCTGAAGGCTCAGTCTTCTTGTTTGTTGGCGCTCAAGAGTAGAGGTCAGTGTGGCTGCTTGGCGCAAGTCCTGCAGGGTGTTTATTTTCCCCAGGCTCCTCCCCAGGACCGTCTCTCGTGCCCCCCGTCTGGACTGGCTCTGGTCGGAGCGGTAGGAGGACTGTCGGGCACACCGGGGCGGCAAGGGGCCTGCGTGCCCCGCTAGCGGGAAAGATGCCAGGTACATCTCAGCGCCTGCCTGCTTGGCCTCCGCCCGAATCACTTCCTCATGCATGATTGTTGCGGCGCTGTAACCCTGGAGCTGGCGGTGGGGGCGTTGGCAGCCAGAGCAGGTGCCCCCGCAGTTCAGCCCCCGGCACACAGCGGCGCCCAGCGGGGCCGTTCCTGTCCTGGGTCTCAGGGCTGAGCAATGTGTCCTGGGGGAACGGGAGCCACAACGCCTCACCCAGAAGGACCAAAGCAGAGGCTGCCGGGGCCACGTGGGGGCTTGTGGCCTGTGTCCTTCTCTGGGTGAGGTGGGGTGGGGTGATGATGGTCTTTACCAGAGCTCTCAACCCCGAGGCTCCTGGTTTTGTGATCCGTGCATTTGCACACTTCCAAGTGCTGGAGAGCATGTTTCTGACCAACTGATGTGCCTTTACTCTGCAGGGCATGGATGAACAAACCTACTGCTCATCACTCTAATAATCTTGGGGTTGAGATTATTAATCTGCCTTTCCATGGGACTGAGGGGGCCTCAGGGGCAGTGGGAGCTGGGAGAGATGTGCAGGAAGATGTGGAGGGAACTTCAGGTGGCTGTGCCTGTTTCCAAAGCCAGGCAGAAATTATTCTCTATGCTTTCTTGGATGGATACTACAAAAGCCCAAGTTCTGATTTCCTATGTTTTTCCCCTAAATAACTGGGAAACAGCAGAACCCTTTGTGTTTTAAACATTCACGTGCCCTGTGGCAGCCTAAATGTGCCTGAAAAGGCATTCCATGGGCAGAACCAGGAGGGGTTGGGGATGCTGGATTAAGTGGCATCGGTCGATCTCTTTACTCTGGGCCTTTGATGTTCCCATATGCAGCATTTCTCCTTTCTCACTCAGCCCCCCTTTCTGGTGCCACGTCCATAAGATACGCTGGACACACTCTGGGGAAGGGGCCTAGGTATCAGGGAAAACCGGGTATGATACTGTAAGATGAGAATGGAGGGGAGGTGGGCTCATCAAGCCATTCATTGTTATATGGGAAGAAAAATTGAAACAGGAGCCCTGACTCGGCGCGTGTCGCTCCATGGTGGCCTGTCTCTTTGGGGTGGGAGGGGGTCCAGGTGGCTGCTGCTGGACCCTAAGCCCTAAGGCACCACGGCCTGTGGCCGGGGTGGTGCTGCCCCCTGGTGTCAGGTGGTGGAATCGCTGTCTCTGCCTCGAGCTTCTAACTCTGGCTCCTTCCCGTCTTTGCTTTTCAGACCGCGAGTCCATCTTTTTCAACAGCCACAACGTGTCGAAGCCAGAGTCCTCGTCGGTCCTGACCGCGGTATGTCCCTCCCGCCGAGCCTGGGGGTGGGGTGACGTTGGCTCTCCAGCGGGGCAGGGTGGCAGGACCTTCCCCACCAGGCCGGGGACCCCTGGGGGTTCCAGAGACCGCCCTCTTCCTTGCTTGCTTTGCACCTCCGTGGCAACAGCCGTCACAGCCATGCCTGCTCACCCCTCAGTTACTCAGGCGGACGGTTGTCTAACTTCTCCCATGTGAGGAAGCCCCCCAGTTGTGAGGAATTTGAAGACCTGCTTTCTAAGCTGCCTTGTCTTGATTTACTTAAAAAAAAAACGGAGGCAAGAGACAGCAGCACCTCAGTTTTCCTTTTTTCTCTCCTTGTCCGTGTGAGTCCAGTAAGCGCTTGCTGAGCTTCTGCTGTGTACCGCTGCAGCTGCCGGCGTGGCTCACGGTGGGGAGTGGGCTCGGGGCTGCTGTTCAGTCAATGGTGCTGGGCATCAGGCTCCATCCTCTGGCCCGAAACAGCCTTGCAGGGGTGGACAGACGCCCCTGCTTTCCCGAGGGGAGAGCTACGCTCAACCAGGTTAAATAACTTGTCTAAATCCACAGGGCTCCTCATGCAGGGACAGAGATGAGAGCTGACTCCAGATTAGTCTGATTTCAAAGCTGGGTCTTGCAGGAATTCAGGGTTTCTTACCTCCCTGGCACTTGCCAAGCAGTTAGAAATCAACACTGCGCCATGCCCTGCTGTTCCTCCATGTCCCCAGAGCCCATGGCCTCTGCCGCCACTGCCTCTGAACCGAGCCCTCCGCCTGGTCTCCAGCTCCCGTACGCCACAGCCCTCCTGGCCATTCTGGGAGGGTTCGCCCGTGTCTCCTCCGCAGCGGACCCCTGCCTCTGGGCCTCATTCCCCTCCATTCCATGTTAGGGCCTGTGCTTGCCCACGACCCGCTGTCCCCCGACCCAGGCCACTGGTCCCGTTTTTCGTTTGTTCCTGGTTCCTTTGAGGAGCCGGCCGTGTACCGCGGGTTCAACGGAGCACAGGCGCGGCAGGAACCTGGAGTGAGCACCACCCTCCCTCGGGATGTTGATAGACGTAACCCGGGAACAAGTTCTGGGGTCAGGGACGCTTAGAGAACAACCAGATTCTAAAGAGAACCCCTCGGCGCCTGGCGTGCACATTCTAAGACTGAGATGGGTGTTCTGTGCGAAAGAATGTCCTGGTCTCGTGAAAGCTCAGAAACCTCAGGGTGGCCTCCCTGCGAGGCTCCCAGACCTTATTTAGCCAGTGACTCTCGGAGGGGGTCAGCATTCCACAGCCTTACGGAGAAGCTGTCCCTGCCGCCCCCCCCACACAGTGCGGCCCTCGTCACCACTGGGCTGTTAACAGAGGCCAGAGCGTCACCGTGAGGGCTGGAAGCAAAGTCGCCTTCCTGGTTTATCACCCGCCTGTGACTCAGCCATGTCTCATCTGCTACGTGGGAAAGGTCAGCCTGGAGACATCGCAAGGCCTTCTCTCCACCTCCCAGCCCTGCCGTCATCTCTCCCTTCCCCTCAGCTCGTGACTGCTGTGCGGGGGTCCTCCAGGGCTGGTAACATATAAACGAGGAAAGGGAAACGCAGTCGGCCATCCCCTTTCCCTTCGGGATGGTGGGCCCTCCTGCACAGACATGTGCGTTCCCAGGTATGGGTGTCCAGACCAGCCTTTAGCATCCTCCTGCCCCGTGGGTCCCTCCAGTCCCCTTCGTGGCCTCGTGCAGGGGCAGGGAGCCCTGCCTCCCTCCCTAGCCGGACGCCCCCGAGGGTGGACGCCGCTCCCACCCGCCTGGCAGGCCCCCACACCAGTACCGGCTACTTGTTGAGAGCAACGCTGAATGAGACGGCCTGGAGTCAGAAGCTGCACAGCCTTCCAGCTGTGGCGAGTCTGGTCGTCTCCGAGCCTCAGTTTCCCCAACCTGTCCCTAGAATGGTCCTGGGACTCAGGGAGTCCCTGATTGAAAGCACCCCACACCATGTCAGGCTCAGTCAGTGTCACTGACGGGGGGGCCCAGGGGTTCACCTCAGCACCTCCGTCGCCTGCTCGGTGCAGACAGGCAGAGGGCTGCAAAAGGGTGTCTGAGGTCCCCTCGCTGAGCTGAGAACACGCTTTTATAAACAGCCGGTCACGAGGCTTTTGTGACGGAGCAGCGGCCATGGGTCCCCTTGCTGCCGGGCCTGCGCCACGGGCCTGACTCGGGAGCTTTGTGGATCCTCACCATAGTCCCTCGGCGGCAGTGTTTTTAGTATTCCGTTTACCGAGGCGAGAAAGCAGGACCCGGCAGGGCCCATTACAGCTCAGGGCATGTGTCAGAGACTGGGCAGTGCCAGGCATTCCCGGGACCAGTGGCTGAGCTGCTGAGCCCGCACTGCTGAGCACGAGTGGGAGGCGGGCATGGAGCGGCCTCAGCATGTGCCAAGCGGGCAAGTGCCTGTCACAGCCAGGCTGATGCTGCCCCCTAGAACGTGGCTCCCCAGGGTTGGACACAGAGGCAGCAGGGCCATGGGCAGGGGAACCTGCAGAGCCAGGGAGACGGCTCTCACGGAAGAGCATCACGGTGCCCAGGGTGGGCTCACTGCTCTGCGCGTGTCTGGAAGCTCCCTATCGGCCACTCGGCTTCCTGTGCCAGGGGTGAGGGCCACATGTCTAGTGGGTGCTGCCCAGGCCCAGCCTGGCTGACTCAGCCTCACTTCTTTTTTTTAAATCCAGGTGAAAGTCATATAAAATACAAATGTTTGTGGGTTTTTTTTAATATTTATTTACTTGGCCGCATCAGATCTTCATTGTAGCATGTGGGATCTAGTTCCCTGACAAGGGATCGAACCTGGGCCCCCTGAAATTGGGAGCATGGAGTCTTAACCACTGGACCGCCAGGAAGGTTCTCTCTGGTTAGTTATTTTAGTGTGGACAGTTCAGCGGTAGTAAGCACATTCACAACGTTGTACAACCATCACCTCTGTCTAGTTCCAGAGACCATTTTCCTTTCAGGCATTTTCATCACCCGAAAGAGAATCCCGTACCCACTGAGCATCCCTCCTCATCCCCGCCTCCTCCCGGCCCCTGACAACCACTAATCTGCTTTTCGTCTCTATGGATTTACCTCTTCTGGACTTTGCCTTTTAAGGGAATCATGCAGAAGGTGACCTATTGCATCTGGCTTTTTTCACCTGGCCTAATATTTTCAAGCTTCCTCCATATTATAGCATAGGGTGGCAGAACAGTCTGGGTAACCCATTCTGTTTATCCAGTCATCTGTTGATGGGCATTCGGGTTGTTGCTGCCTTTTGCCTGTTGTGAATAATGCAGCTGTGAGCATTGGTGAAAAAGTTACACATCTGGGGTAGAACTGCTGGGCCACGTGATAATTCTCCATTTAACTTTTTGAGCCAGCTCCTTTTTTTATTTCTGGTGGATCAGCCCCTGGGCTTCCCCTTTGACCCCATCCCAGCAGCCTTAGGACTCTGGTCTCTACTGAGTACCATGTATGAGCCCTATTCTGGCTGATCTAGGGGTGGCACGCTGCCATCTGTGCTTTAAATGCAGGTGAGGCAGCTCCTGCAGCCAGACCTGTGCTGACCCCACCGCTTAAACGACCCTGTGACTCCTCCCAGCTGTCGGGGGTGGAGGCCTCGATGGCCCTGATTGGCAGATGGGCAGACTGAGGTGTAGAGAGGCCAAGCACTTCTCTCTAAGACCGCAGAGCTAGGAAGTCACGGTCCAGATTCAAATCCAGAGCCATCTGCCTCAGTCCTTCCCAGAGTGATGTGCTGCTTCCTTCCAGGGGCCAAGCTTGAGCCCATGAAGACTTGCCTGTCCCAGGCCAGCTGTGATTAGAGCAGAACGTGAGCGGTGTCACGGTGGGGTCCCGGGGCCAGACCCCAAGCCCTGCATCGCCAAAAGCTGAGCTCAGACCCAGGAGCTGGGCAGGAGTGGCCGAGTAGACTCTGGGGAAGCTTGCTGAGCATAGGGAGTTAGGGTGGAAACACCAAGGTTAGCACTTTGTCTGGAAGGGGAGAATGACGAGTCCCACCCAGGAGCCCTGTGTCCAAACCTCCCCCCACCCAGGACCAGCCAGTAAATGAAGGCTGGTCCATGGAACCCACCATCTCACAGCCTTGAGGCTCTGCCAACGATGAGCCAGTGCAGTGATGCTAACAAAACCTCCCCCCACTGCCCACATCCTCCCTGACTTTTCCAGCCGCCCCCAGCTCTCTTCCACGGATGGTTGCCTCGCACCTTTGCTTCCACTGTGCTCTCACCTGGGTCCCTTGGCCCAGCCACTGCAGTCTTCCCCTCTTCAAGGTGCAGCTCTTAGGTGTCCTGAGCCACAGAGTCTTCCTGGGGTCACAGCAGACTCTCCCTCTCCTTCCTTCCTGCTAAGAACCTTGTCTTTTACAGGCTCGATGCGTGTGTGCTAAGTCACTTCAGTTGTGTCTGACTCTTTGCAACCCCATGGACCATAGCCCGCCAGGCTCCTCTGTCCATGGGGATTCTCTAGGCAAGAATACTGGAGTTGGTTGCCATGCCCTCCTCCAGGGGATCTTCCTGATGCAGGGATCAAACACGTGTCTCTCACATCTCCTACACTGGCAGGCGGGCTCTTTACCACTAGTGCCACCTGGAAAGCCCATGGCTTTTGCAGGCTAAACCCCTGGGTCCAAATGAAGCCCTAAGCTGTGTGGCCATGAATCAGCCCTGACCCTGAGCGTCAGCTCCTCTCTGTGTAAAATGCTGGTAATGATGCTCGCTTCCCCGGTGGGCATGAGGACTAGGGGTCACAGATGCCATACCTGCCCCAGTGCCTGTCCAGCCCGAGGCAGGACTTGGGAATGGCCATCCTTGGGCTGATTCTAGCGGGTCTTTCCTGCCTCTTGCCTCGTGGCACCGCATTGGGGGTCTCTATGGGGTAGTGTTGCGTCTCCCTGCCTGAGTTCTGACTCCCGTGTGTGTGTGTGGTGTATATGTGTTGGCAGCTGGACAAGATCGAGGGCGTATTTGAGCGGCCGAGCGACGAGGTCATCCGGGAGCTGTCGCGGGCCCTGCGGCAGGCGCTGGGCGTGTCTCTCTTCGGGATCGACATCATCATCAACAACCAGACGGGGCAGCATGCCGTCATTGACATCAACGCCTTCCCCGGTGAGGGCGGGGCCGGGGGGCTGCGCTCACTCGCCTGGAGACTGGTGGCCGTGGGTGGGTGGTGGGGCAGGAGAGCCGGCCTGACCGACCCCATCCCTCACTGTCTGGGGCCTGGGGTCAGAGCAGCGCCTGCTAAGCCTTCACCCCCCTGCCAGTGGATTTACAGCGCTCACAGTGGACCCGATCCTCACTGCGTGTCCTTCACCCCGCTTCTCCCGACCCAAAGAGTCGGACACGACTGAGCGGCTGAACTCTCCTGACCCTGTGCCATCAGCAGTAGCCTTTCTTGACCAAATCTCGGCTGACCTCTCGGGCCCTTGTAGATTTACTTAAAGAGCTGAGAGGATTCTGGAGGGACTACAAAGCCCAGTTTCCACGAAGGGAGGGAGGGAGAAATTGTCCCAGGTCACACTGCAGGGTGCGGCAAGGCCTTGCTCCTTCCCCGCCCTGAGCCACTGGGTGGGGGAGACGCTCAGATCCGGCTAGCTGGGGGGCCTGCTCCACGCTGTCTGCTGCAGCCCTGAGGCGGGAAGCACATGCTGGCACGACCAGGCTCTGCCCAGCACCCCTCAGATCCCCACTCAGCGACGGCTCCATAGGAGTCAGCACAGAGACCCCTCAGCGGGACAATCAGCCACAGTGATGACTGTGGGCCGGGGGGCGGTCCTGGGCTGGGCTCCTTCACGGAGACCTGTGCTGAGGCTGGGCGACTCCCTATCCTCACAGCAGGTCAGGGACAGTGGCACTTGGCACCCCAGCCCGGAGCAGCCTGGGCAGTTACTTCTCAGCGGTCGTCCCTGTCTCGAGGCCTCGGCTCTCACCTCTGTCAAGCGCCCGCCCTGGAGGTAGGGTAGCAGCCCTGCTCAGTGGCCTCGTGTGAAGGCAGGAAGCCATTCCTGAGTGTGAGAGCCTGGCTTGCCAGAGGGGACCGCTCCCCTGGGGTTTGCAGGGGCTGGGATCCCCCGTGCGTGGGGAGCGCTCACGGGCCACCAGGCTGGGTGCTTGACGTGTGTCCCCTGCAGGGAGGGCGCGCAGGCCGGGCCCAGCCAGCACCGCAGTTCACAGCCAGGGCAGCCCGGGCTCGGAGGAGGCCCCTGGCTCCCTCAGCCACATGGTTTACCCGAGGCCCGCTGCATGTCCCAGCTGCTGCAGACCCTAGGGCGGCATGCGCACGGCGGCTGGGCTCCTGCCCTCGGAGGACAGGGGCTCCTCTGGGAAGCAGGCGTGGGGCAGGGCTGCCAGGGAGGGAGGGAGCCACGCAAGGGCCTGCGGGGGTGCCCTGTGGCCCGAGGCTTCCTGTGCAGCAGAGAGGTCAGAGGTCAGAGGGGAGCCCAGCACATGGCCATTCACTCCGAGCGGGATGGGGCGGCCATCGAGGGCTGTGTTTGTGAACAGCAGTTGAGATCCTGTGGGACAGTAGCCTGTTTTTCTGTAGTCACTCTAGGGGCAGCCTGGGTGGAGAGGTAGGTTTTTGATGAATGCAGGTGAGAGAATGAGAGAGTACCAGGGAACTGCGGCTGCGTCAGGGGAACAATTATAACAAATCAGAGGATCTCAACCAGGGAGGAGATGGAGGGGATGAAGGCAAAAAGGTCACAGGGTTAACCGACTTGGGGGGCAGGGCAAGAGGTAGGTTTTTGATGAATGCAGGTGAGAGAATGAGAGAGTACCAGGGAACTGCGGCTGCGTCAGGGGAACAATTATAACAAATCAGAGGATCTCAACCAGGGAGGAGATGGAGGGGATGAAGGCAAAAAGGTCACAGGGTTAACCGACTTGGGGGGCAGGGCGGGGCAGCACTGGGCTGTTGGGATGGAGGTTCTAGAAGGAGGGACAGAGAAGAACTCACAAACCACTGAGCTGTGGGTCTGTGCAGAGTCCTGAGTCTGCCCACCCCACCAGGGCCTGTGCAACTCGGGCCGGGCTTCCCGGGTGTTCAGAGGAGGGACAGTGACAGTGAACCAGCTGGACAGGAAGCCATGAGCAAGCACCCCCCCCCACCCCCCCACCCCCGCAGCAGGCCAGGCCTGAGTGACAGGCTGAGCCCCCCAGAGACTATGGAAGGGCACCTGGCCCACCTGGAGGAAGGCTCCGGGGAGGGCGTGCAGCCCAGGGCCCCAGGGGAGGCGGTATCTAGGAGATGGCCGCCTGGGGCCCAGCTCTCTCCTTGCTCCGTTTATGAGCCTGGATCTGGGGTGCCCGTTGGTCCTGGTTGGTTCACCCTGTGCCTCAGACTGAGGGTATCCGGCAGCGCCCCTGCCAGCCAGCCCGCAGGCTGGACACTCGTGTCTGCCTTTGGCGCCCAGCCTGCCTGTGGACCTTTGTCCCCAGCGCCTCATCTCATCCTCACAGCCGCACAACATGCAGAGGACTGTTGGGATCTCCATTTACTGACGTGCATGGAGCCAGGAGGTTGGGCGACACGTCCAGGGTCACGTCCCAGTAGCAGGGCTGGGTCCGGGGGCCTGACCTGAGGCTTCGTGCTTCTCCACTTGAGTCATGGGTCCGGATCCTGGCTCTGCCCGTGGACGAGACGAGCCTCCTGCCCGGGCAGCCTCAGTGTTCACTCATGCGCAGTGGGAAGAACACTCCCCTCCTCGCAGGGGAGATGATGTGTGCATAGCACTCAGCCCCACAGAGCTCTTCACGCCTCAGCCCACCCTCCCCAGGCTGCGTGGGGCCATGGGCCAGGCCTTGTCTGGGGACTGCAGAGCTGTTGCTGAGGGAACAGCTGATGTTCCCTGGCAGCCTGTCAGCGGGTCTCAGCTCTCCTCCCTGCTTGCATCCCGACCCTGGAAATCCAGTAGCACATCTGCTGATGGCCCCCGAGGAGCTATGGGCTGCCCTGCCGTTCACCCCCGCCCCAGGGCCGAGGACGCCCCCAGCCCTAGGGTGGGGCGCCCCGCATCACACGTGTTCAGGGCACAGCTGGCACCAAAGGCCCTGCAGATCCCAGTGCTGAGTGTTTCTATTGCTCTTGTTCAGTCGCTCAGTCGTGTCTGACTCTTTGCGACTCCATGGATTGTAACACACCAGGTTTCCCTGTCCATCACTAACTCCCGGAGCTTGCTCAACTCACATCTATGAAGCTGGTGATGCCATCCAACCACCTCATCCTCTGTCACCCCCTTCTCCTCCTGCCTTCAATCTTTCCCAGCATCAGGGTCTTTTCCAGTGAGTTGGCTCTTCACATCAGGTGGCAAAGTACTGGAGCTTCAGCTTCAGCATCAGTCCCTCTGATGATTATCCCCATCTGTAGAATGGGGCCAACCCTCGGGCCCCACTCTCCGGAACATACCCTTCCCAGGATGCCACGAGGAAGGATTGTGAAGCATGTAGCCAGGGGCAGCGCTTAGCCTGGATGGACCCCAGCCGTGGATGCTGTCACCCCATTCGCCCTCTAGTGGACACGTATCCACCTGCTGATGGCTCTTGGGTGTTTGGGGCTGGTCACTTAACTCTGTGCCTCCACTTCCTCATCTGTAAAATGGGGACAGAGGGTTGTGATGGTTAAGTGAGAACATGTCAAGCAGGGCAAGTATGGTGCATGCCAGCTATCTTGCCCACTCTTGTTTTTACTCTGGGCACCTCCGCTTGTCCCTCTCAGCCTTGGGCTCCCTCAAAACCACAGCGTTGTTTGCTGAACACATAAGCTCGTGGACAATGAGGCAGCCGCGTCCGACCGGCCCCTGGGCAGCCTTTTCTGTACGCGATGGTGCACCTGCCCATGTCTGAACCTTCATTCCCCCCGCTGCTTCTACCGACGGCCGTGAAGACCATCCTGGAGGCCGTGCGAGGGAGGGGTCAGTGCCTTTCGGCACTGGGCCTGGTGTCAGCGACGGGGTCACATCCAGGGGGTGGTCCCTGCGGCCCCTCCCGAGGCAGGCACACCATCCCATTTGAGGACATACTTCCTGTCCCGATCATTGTTCTTGCAGCTGTGTGCCCGGTTCGCATCCTTGCAAATTGATTCAGGCAGGCGGGGGGTGGGACTCCCACCCCTCGTTGAATTTCTTTTGAAGCCGTTTTCAAAAGTCAGCAAAATCCTTGCCCTAGATCTGAAACGTGCTTGGTGGGAGGCTCCGAGGACTGTTTGCTGACAATCATAATCGAGTCCGTGATGGGAAATGCAGGCCCCTGGCAGTTTCTGTTCAGGAGACCCAGGCCCGCTTGTGAGGGAAGCGGCGTCCATGCGGTGGCCTTGTCCGGGCTGCCCAGGCTCTGTCCCTTGGCTTTGCAGGTCAGGACGCAGCACTGGGGGCCTCCTTGCAGGTGCTTGGGGGAGGGGAGGTGGAACAGACTCAGTTCCAGGAGCAGCTGCCGTTGATCAGGTCTCACTCATGTTCCAGCCCCTTCTGGCCCTGCCCACAGGAGCCCCCAGACCCGAATCCTCAGTGTACACACGAGGAAGCCGAGGCCAGGCCACGTGGAGACGAGAGGCGTTTATGATTCAGCCCTGGAGGAGTGGGCCTTCGGTCCTGCCCCTGCAGCCACGCCACGTTCCCACTTAAGGGCATCAAACCACATGTGCTCCGTCCCTCAGTCGTGGCTGACTCTTTTGCGACCCTGTGGACTGTAGCCCACCAGGCTCCTCTGTCCGTGGGATTTCCCAGGCAACAATACTGGAATGGGTTGCCATTTCCTTCTCCAGGGGATCTTCCCAACCCAGGGGTCAAACTCACGTGTCTTCTTTTCCTGCTTTGGCACTTGGATTCTTGACCATGTGCGCCATTTGGGAAGCCCACCAAACCACGTAGGGAGGGTAATCAAATGAGACCCTGAAGCTGTCCCCAAGAGGGACAGGGTGCAGGGCACTTTCTCATCAACCTCCTCTCTATAGATGCTCATACCCCGGGGGTGCAGCCAGAATTCAAGAATTGGCCCTTGGGGCCACACACACACTTGGGGCCCGGCTGTGTGTGCACCAGCTCCCCCCAACCCCACCCCAGGTCCTAGGAACCCCTGAGCGCACCTCCCACCCCACCCACCTGGCTAAGCCTGCCGTCTGTCTCTCCCATCCGCAGGCTACGAGGGTGTGAGCGAGTTCTTCACCGACCTCCTGAACCACATCGCCAGCGTGCTGCAGGGCCAGAGTGTGGGCGCGGCGGGCACGGGGGACGTGGCCCCGCTAAGGCACAGCAGGCTCCTGGCGGAGCAGGCGGGCGGCCTAGCGGCCGAGCGGACGTGCAGCGCCAGCCCTGGCTGCTGCAGCAGCATGATGGGCCAGGAGCCGCCCTGGACGCCCGAGGCCGATGCGGGCGGCGTGGGCGCCGGCAGCACGGCCAAGCTGCCGCACCAGAGACTCGGCTGTACCGCCGGCGTGCCGCCCAGCTTCCAGCAGCACTGCGTGGCCTCGCTGGCCACTAAGGCCTCCTCCCAGTAGCCCCGGAGCCCGGGACCCAGAGAGACGGCGCGGGCCGCAGAGCGCGACCGCTGGGCGAGCAGCTCCTGACGCCGGTGATGCTACTACTAAGGATTCCCAGCGATCTGATTCTTCTTCTACTTCTTTTTTTCTTAATTTTTAACCTGATTTTCTGGTGTCATGATCTAAATGAGGGGTGGGGGTGGGGATGGAAAGGAACCCCAAGTGGTCCAGCCTCGCGGCAAAGGGACAATCCCGCCTGGTTCCTGCTGTGCAGATGTCTTCACCGAGTTTACACACGCTGTGTTTTCAACACTAGGTCTGAATGTGAGGTGGGGCGTGCGTGTGTGTGGTTGTGTGTGTGTGTGTATGTGTGTGTGAGTGCCTGGGTACGCCCACGTCTGTCTTTCTCAATGGCTGCTGTGGGCCAGGCCTCGGGGACCCTGGAGCGGGCCGTCCCGGGTCAGGTCGTCAGTGGCTGAGCAGAGAGAGTAAACGGTTCCCCGTCTCTCCCCTCCCTGCCCCTACACCCCGGCCCAGCCTGTTTCTCTTACTGATGGCCTCAAGCCCCATCCGGTGTGCAGCCACCCCTCCCAAAAGCGTGACCCCGAAGAAGCCAGAGGCCTCAGCTTCCCTTTCCTTGGGGAAGTCCATGCAGCAGGTCTGTGATCCACCTGCTGCCACTCGTGAAAGGCAAGGAGGAGGACGCTTCTCCGGGAAGGCCACAGCCCCGGGCTGGCTGCCTCTCTCCACGTCCCGCTCCCCGGAGTCCACTGGGCCCGTTAACACATGTCCTGTGCCGCCATGCAAAGGGTCCGCCCTTCCCTGACCAGGGGCCGCCGCTCCCCAGACCTGGGAGGAGGCTGCCCAGCCGAGAGCCTCTGGGCTGATCGTGCCTGTGCCAAGGATTTGTGCTGTGACTTTGGGCAAATCATTCCAAGAGTTGCTGGGCACTCACGACCAGAGAAGTCAAGGGCAGGCTCAGCACCCTACCCCTGCGACGCAGCCTGGCCCTCTGTGAAGCCCACCCAGATGAGCCTCCCCTTGGCATCCAGGCGATCGGGGGGGGCCCTCTTCCCAGGCCAGACGAGGCTGCCGGTTGCTCCACGCCTGCCCAGAAGGCCTGATCCACACCCGTCCTGTGTTCACTGCCCACCCCAAGCACTGAGCCAGCCAGGTGCGCGCAGGCTGCGGCCCCAGAGGTGAGAAAACGTTACCTGCTTCTCCCGTCCGAGTCCCCCAGCCCCTGATGGCAGCAGACCACCCGACCACCGGCTAATCAGTCCAGTCCCGCAGTCCAGGCGGGCAGGCGGCCCAAGGGGACCAGTGAGGGGCCTGGTCAGTCCCCTGTCAGTGTGACCACTGGTGGGAAACAGCAGACCCTCTGGAGCATGAGCGTGTGTCTTCAGATATCAGGCACTCAGAGGGAGGGGAACAGGCCTCTGGGCCGTCCTGCGAGGTCCAGGGAGGGTGCCGCGAAGGAAGCTGCTGAGCCTGGCGTTCGGAGGCACTTTCAGGCCCGGTCAGCGGGGACGTGGGGGTCGCCTGCCTCTAGGAGAGGAAGGGCTGGGGTGAGGGGCGCTGCCCTCAGAACTGGCCGGCTTGTCCTAGAAACCAAGGGCCCGCCGACAACCGTGTTTACACGACTTGAGTGTTGAACCCCGATTATAATGCCTGTGCGTCGCCTTTCCTCGTCTGGCCCCCGGGCTCCGGGGGAAGCAGGAGAGCGTGGCCGGCCTCTTGCACTGCTTTGTCTCCAAAATAAACTACTGAAATCAAACTGCATTTCACACGTGTTTACAAAACGTTGCTGAACGTTTCTGTTCTCCTGCCATCTTTTAATAAAACAACTTTACCTTTTGGAATAAAATTCCAGTCCCGATCGCCTTAGGTCAGGAGTGCAGGGTGACCCCCCCGTGCCTGCTGGGGCTCCTGGTCATGTCATGTCCAGATTAACTGATGCCTCCACCGCAGGGTCTCACATGTTAGCATCCAGGGCCCAGATTCGGAGGAACTTTTCCAGTGACGTGGCGCTTTCCACCAGCCTGGATGTGGGCGGCCAGCAGGGTGACTGCCGCCTTTCCCAGGAGTGGAAACCAGGAATGGGGGTCGGCTTCATAAAGGCCCAGGAGCCGCACAGCAGTGGAGAACGGACCAGTCCACTCGAGAGCGTGTGCGGGCCTCTCCCCAGCTGGCGAACCCCGTCCAACAAAGAGTAGCTGACTCTGCAGGGGTGAAGGGAGCTGCGTCAGGAGCAGAGACTAGGAGAGGGGCTGTGGGCCGCAATGAGGCCTCACCAAGCCACTCCCCACTCAGTGTCACCGGATGCACACTGACTGGGTCCCAGGACACACGCCATGAAGTTGGCCTCCCCCAAGCCTCAGTGTCCCTGGCCTTGGGGCTTCCTGTCAGGGGAAGACAAACCCCCCGAGAATGCTCTCTGCCTTTGCAGCCTCTCCTTCGCCAGGGCTTGTGCTGCTGCCTCTGATCAGTCTCAGAACCTTCAAGGGCCCGTGGGGAGGGACTGCTCTGGTGAGTGCACACACCTGCTGGTAAACGGGTCGGGGGCAGGGGTGGTGGGACTCTCCTTCCCAGCTTCTGTTTGCTAGTTGGTGGGCTTGCTGGGGCCTTGGCCCTGTGGCATCTCTCTGGGTGTGGTCCGTAGCCGGGGCTGCTGAAGGCCCTCTTGACTCAAAAGGCTCCGGGAGCAAGTGCAGGACCACGTTTTGCCTGAGGCCTCGGGTAGGTTCAGAGGGTCGCTTGCAAGGTCTCTGCCCTGGGCAACCTGGAGCAGTGGCCAGAGGCCGCGTCCTACTAGCAGGTTATAGCATAATGTGGTTTGACGCACTCAAGCCCCGACTGAGTGTGGGTGCTGGATGTCTGTCCTCCCCAAGAATGTCTGTCTTCCCCAGGAGAGCCTGGGGGCAGGAGTTGCCATTGGCATGAAGGAGGCGGGGTAGGGGGAGTGAGTCAGGTTGGGCGAGAGGTTCCCCAGCATCACCTGCAGGCGGCAGACACAGCTGGAGTTCCCGAGGAGTCTGTTGTTCAGTCGTTCAGTCGTGTCCAGCTCTTTGTGATCCCATGGACTGCAGCACGCCAGGCTTCCCTGTTCTTCACCATCTCCCGGAGCTTGCTCAAACTCTCATGTCCATCGAATCAGTGATGCCATCCAACCATCTCATCCTCTGTCGTCCCTTTCTCCTCCTGCTTTCAATCTTTCCCAGCACCAGGGTCTTTTCCAAGGAGGTAATTCTTCGCATCAGGTGGCCAAAGTATTGGAGCTTTAGCTTCAACGTCAGTCCTTCCAATGAATATTCAGGACTGATCTCCTTTAGGATTGACTGCTTTTATCTTGCAGTCCAAGGGACTCTCAAGAGTCTTCTCCAACACCACAGTTCAAAAGCATCAGTCCTTCAGTGCTCAGCCTTCTTTATGGTCCAACTCTCACATCCATACATAACTACTGGAAAAACCATAGCCTTGACTATACAGACCTCTGTTGGCAAAGTAATGTCTCTGCTTTTTAATATGCTGTCTAGGTTTGTCTCCCAAGGAGCTATGTGGGGGCATTGTTTAAGTTAATCTCATCAGTGAGGGAGAAAACAACCTTGAGAAAGGATTCTTTTCTATCCAGAGGACTGCCAAATACGGTTTATGGCAGATTGAAGGATCCTGGCAGGAAGCTGCAGTTTTCAAGCCAGCTGGGAAGAGCAGCTGTTGGCTGCCAGGTGGCCCCTCTGAGACCAAGGGAGACTGTGTGTATTGTCCTTGTTGGGGGGACTGGGCCTTGGCTCAGGGAATCACATTGTCCACAGAGAACCCACTGAACGGCTCCTCTGATGTCCCTGGGGTTTGCATCTGCCCTCTCTTCTCCTGCTAGAAACTGACCCTTCACCCAGTGGGACCCCGGATAGCTCCTCTCCCTTCCTGGGCCACGGCTCAAGGGCCCCCACGCTCCAGAGACCCTGAGCAGAGTGTCCTGAAGGAACACACAGCCTGCACGTGGCTTACCACGAGACAGAGGAGTGCATCCAGCCTTGAAGGTTCTGGGCTTCTGCCTCCTCAGGGAGCCTGGCCACGCCCTGTGCTGCAGGCATAGTCCTACCCAGGCCAGAACCTGAGTCTAAGATGCTGCAACAGAGGCCTCCAGACAGGTAGTTCTCCCGTCAGTCATACCTTCTGCACAGGCTTGGTGCCCCTGCCTCGGAATGGCCCTCCCCCGACACTGTTCACTGGAGAGCTGCCTGTTGGCATGGAAGCACCAGGCCCTCTTCCTTCCCGTTCCCACCACCGGGTCCCATCCAGGCCACCTGGGGCCTTTTCCAGAAATGGCCGCATTTTCGCTCTACATCCAGTTGTCCACAATCTGGTGACTCGGAAGGCACTGGCTCCTTCCCACAGCCGAACCCACCTAGGCTTCCGGTGTGGATCCCAGTTCTCTGCAGCAGGCTTTCTCTTTGGGAAGGATTCTCCCAAGACACTGGCAGCTCCAGTTTCAGTGGTAACACCTGTGCTTTGTGACAAATGCTACTTGTTTCGATCCCGTTCATGAGCCATGCTTGTCAGAACCCCAAGCTGGCTGGTACTTCATTTGTGTACATATGTATGTATATAACGTTTATATGAATTATACATACTGTCTATAAAATCATCGCTTCTGTAAAAACCAAGAACCACTGGCTCTTTTGATTCGGCTGCACGTTTGCCCCATGTGATGATGGCACAGGCGGCTCGTCTCCGGGAAGGGTTATTTCAGGGACGAGGTGTCCTGTGTTCTCTTTGTTAACTGTTCCTGGAGGTGGATGTTCTGACAGTTGACTAGTGGAATACATTTAGTGTCGTGTTTGTTATTTCGATAACTGTCAGGGTTGTGGGGGGTTATAAACCTGTCTCATTGAAATGTGAATAAACACCTCACGGCACCAGCTCGTTGGAGAGTCCCTCTGTGCTTCACGGATGGGTGTCAACAGCAGTGGGCCCGCTCACCAGGTTAGGAGAGGCCCAGACTTGCCAAGACCCCCTCAGACGACTTGTGTCATCACTGCAATGGTTTTCTGGTCCAGGCTGTCTAGACCCCTCGAATCCTCACCATGATCTGGGGAGAAGCTAAAAAGTATTATCCCCATTTTATAGATGAGGAAACTGAGGCTGCAAGAGCACCAGAAATGCTCATCCAAGCTCTCTAGCTAGGCTGGGGTTCCAACTGCAGTCTGATGTCAAAACCCACGTTCTGCAGGCAGTGGATTTCTTGAAGTCAGGGCTTGTCCAGGTCATTTCTGTGTGCCCAGGCCTGCCAGGCTCAAGGCAGCGGCTCACAAGTGTTTGATGAATGACTGAATGATTGGCCCTGATATTCAGCTAGTCCACTCTGGTCCAGCAGAATAGCCTGTCTGTTCTGATTCATAATTCTACAGCCCCGTGTTTACATGTTTGGGGCATCACTCTTGCTGAGACTTTGATGAGTCAGCTCATCCTCTGAGCCTCAGTTTGCTCGTTCTCCAAGCTGAGACCAAGACTACAGTGCTATAGTGAACTGTTAAGTTCAAGAACTTCAAATGCCCCAGAGCCCCATGCATGTTTCAGGTCAGAGGAGATGACAGATTCGTGCCGAGGGGGGGCCTGCAGCTCAGAGGCCTGAGTCAGGAAGTCCAGAGCTGGCTGGGCCTGTGGTCTTGGTGGCAGGTACTAACCTGGGGCTGTCAGGATCTACCCAGCACAGAGCAGAGGCTGTCTCCCAAACGAGCCCCGTCCCTGCCTGGCCTGGCTCACGTGTGGCTGGGGAGATGGGGGAAGTGTTATTTAATCCCACACGCACTTTGGGGCAGGTGTCAGCACCCCTACTTCACAGATGAGGAAACTGATGTCCCGAGCAGCAGTGTCTCTTGCTCCCCAATCCCCGGGCTGGAAAGTGGCCCAGAGTCACCCCAGGGGGATTGAACCTCCCCTTGTCCTTCTGCCTGAATCCATCCATCCCACCCTACTCGGAGTCAAGACGGGGGAAGTTCAGAGAAACAGGAAAGAGCCCAGAGCAGATTTATTTTCCTTAGATAAATGTCATACACAATACAGTCAGGAGTCCTCAGCTTTCACCTAAAGGTCAGTACTTATTGCAGTTAGGCCCAGTGGCTCTCGGAAACGAAGGCTGCCTGTGTTCAGAGACAGGATAATCGTTGAAAGGCAAGGGGTCTGCCCTGCAGGGGGGCGCACTGGGGCAGGGGTCAGGAGCAGGAGGAAAAGAGCGTGGGGGCAATGGGGTGGGCTGGGCTTGGGCAGGCTGGGGGCGGCCTCCCTCCCGGAAGCAGCGCCCAGGGCCGTCTGGCCAGGATCTGCAGGGGGTGCAACAGAGCCGGGACCATGGGGTTTCTTGGGGCCCTGGCTAGTGGGGCCAGCCGGCGCCTCATCCCTGACGCAGCTCCTGCAGCTGGTGGGCCACCTTCTCCAGCTCCGCCTCGATGGCCGACAAGCTCTCCAGCTCCTGGTCCTAGGAGAGAACCCCCAGAGTCACCCGGGCGCTGGAGTGTGGCGCGCACAGTCAGCCTGCTGGCTCCTGGCCTAGCTGTGTGACCTTGGATGGGTGGCTTTGCCTCTCTGAGCCTCATCTATTTCATGGGGACAGTGAAGCCGCCCTGCTGCACCGCTCCGAGAAGCCGGCGTGCAGGAGGGTGTGCCCTGACCCCATACCTTCCCTGGTGGACTCTGATTCAGGCCCACCTCCTCCTCAACGGCTCTGGGCAGGCATGTGGGAAACCAAGCCTCTGGTGCCTTTCAGAGCTGCTTCAAGTCCCCCAACCCCAGGCTAAGGCTGTGACAGTGGCTTCCAGGGCGAGGCCGTGCCTGGGTGTCCTGTCTGCTGCAGGCCTCCCTACCTGAGGGCCAGGGTGGGGACGTGAGCACTGCCTGGACAGGGCCTCCATCCTCTGTCCCCGTCACTGGGTCCCCAAGCCCTGGCTACCAGGGTGGTCCAGGGCAGCCGGGGACTCTCTGGGACTGACGCCCACAGGAGCATGCCCTCAGAGTCACAGCAGGAGTCAGCCATACCCCAGCCTTGACCGAGAGGGGTGGTTTTCCAGGAGTCCCTGCCTGAGGCCCAGTGAGAAGAGACGGATAATGGCCAATGAAATGTGGACCCTAGTGGCTCCCACCTTGGAGCAACCCCCCAGGCAGGAGTTCTATGATTCTGGGGTCATTTTTTCTAAGACCTTTGGGCTGAGTTGCGGGGCCCCGCCCTGTCCAGTCCTCAGGATTCGGGTCCCTATTTCTCCTGCCTGTAGTCCAAGGGCCCCTCTGCCCGTGGAGAAGGGAAGCCAGTCAGTCCCTCAGGGCCCCTGGCTCTCCCTAGCTTCTGTGGGTGGGGAAGGCAGTGATGAAAGGTGCCAGCCTTGGGGAAGGGTGGGAGGCAAGCAGCTGCTTCCCGAAGCCCTGTCCCCTCAGCCCCTGGGAACACAGGCAGTGAGCTCTCAGAGCCAGCTGCCAAGGAGTCATCTTCTCCCTCTCAGACTGCTGAGACCCAGTCCCAGGCCCAGAGAATGGGTTGGGGACCTGAGCAAAGGGCCGTATTGTCTTCTGGGTGGGCAGAGAAGAGCACGGGGGCCAGGGCTTTGGATACGTCCCAGCCCCCATAAGGCCCTGATGCCCCCCTGAGAACTAAAGCCTGAACCATGGACTGCCCCCCAAGGCCTCCTCCAGCTCCAAGGTGGTGTTGCCAGCCTGCCCCAAAGTCCCATCCCATCCCCTCCCATGGTAACATGTCTCCACACCCCTCTGAGTTTCCCAAGTAGCCTGGGCATGGTTAGGGTTTCAAAGCTCGCGTGCATTGTGATCATGATAATGAGGTGGGCAGAGAGGACTTCTTACCCCCATTTCACAAATGAGGGAACCGATGAGGCTCAGAGAAGGGGAGCGACCTGCCCAAGGTCACCCAGCTAGGAGTCTTCTGGCACACGCCCATGCCTCCCCAACCCGCCACCACCAGACCCTCCCCACTTTGCCATCGGGGCCAGAGGCAGGGCCTGAACCTGGGAGGAAGGTGTGGCTGGACTGCCTGGAGGTCAGGAGGACACGGCTGGGCCAATGGTAGGGCCTCCCCAGACACCACCTGTCCCTTAATGCCCCCTCCTGTCCTGCCCTCCCAGCTCGCAAGGCCAGTGGTGCCCCGAGCCTGGATTCCCCCAGGCAGCAAGTGGCCCTCCCAGGCCAGCCCCCACCAGGTCCTTGAGTTTCCAAACTCTCTCTATTCAAAACTCCAAGCTCCATCCATCCATTCTTGTCCTGCTTCCAAACCTGCAGAGGCTCCCTGTGCCTTTCGGACAAAGGTCCCTCCCAGCGCCTCTGGGATCTGCTTTACTTGCCAGCTCTTCAGCTTCTGTGTGCTCATCTGAATGTTTCTGTCTCCTGTCTGCCTGTCTGCCAGCTTTCCTGGTGCTCCCTCCCCAACACGCCCTTTCTCCTGGGCCTTCCCAGTCTCCTGAGTGCCCCTGTCCAGGCGCCTCTCCAGTCCTGACTCCAAGGGGACAGTGTCTCCTCGGCGATGCAGGGCAGCACGTCTGGGTGCAACTGCCCCACAGCGGGGCCTGGGGCTGGCTCCCACCCCATACCAACCTCTGGCCTGCGGTTGGCGCTTCCCTCCTCCTCCTTCTTCTCCTCTGGGTAGCCGCGCACCGGGAGGGACAGGCCGGCCTCCACACTGTCCTCCCGGGAGTTCGGCCTCCAGCCTCGCCGCAGTTGCAGCCCGGGGCTCCTGAAGCCATAGCCTCGGGTCTGGAAGGAGAGTCTCATGGAGCGGTCGGGGTCCTCCTCCTCCTCCTCCTCCCCCTCCAGCCGCTTTTCGGCCGTCAGCTCCTTGGCCAGCTGGTCCATCTTGCTCCATCGCTTGGCGTCCTCCCACTCCTTGGAGAGCTGCTCCTCCTGCTCGGGCTCCCCGCTCTTCCCGCCACGGAAGAGGACTTGAGGGGCCCCTGCCATCTCCTCTTCCTCCTGCCGGGAGTGTGCCCACTCCCCCTTCCCCTCAGGGGGCTTGGCCTCCTCAGCCCCCATCTTCCTGGCTCCATCCACAGCCAGAGCCTCGGGCCAACCTGGAGCAGCTGGTAGACAAGAGCGGGAGAATAAGGGAGCGGCTGCCACCTTTCTGGGTCCCTGCCGCTCCCTTAGGTCTCTCTGTGGCCACTGTTGCAAGCACAGACCCTGTACACTGGATCCAGCTCAGCCTCTCACAAGAGACACCCCTTGGAGGGAAAGGCCACCTCGACACCATGCTTTACAATACCCTCTAAAGCTCCAAGTCATCTCTTCCTTTAGCCCTCTCATCCCAGAAGACCCAACCCAGGGATCGCCCGGCTGGGGAGGAAGGAAAGACCCTGATCAGGCCCTCAAGAGGAGCCAGGACCTTTTCCTAAGCCCTGGTTGAAGCTAGCAGTGTCCCCAGACCAGCCTGTTCCCTCCCATCATGCTGCCCCTCGGTTCCCAAATCCCACCCACTCATCCTGCAAAGCCCCTCTCCCCTCCTGGGGGTGGAAAGGGGCTATGTGGACTAGTGGGAGGTGCAGGGTTTTGGAACCAGACAAACCTGGGATGGAATCTCCGCGTGTACTACAAATCAGCTGTGTGACCACGAGCAGATTACTTAACCTCTCTGAGCCTTGGTTTCCCATCTGGCAGATTACTTAACCTCTCTGAGCCTTGGTTTCCCATCTGGTTTCCCACTTTATTTCCCATCTGGGAATAATACTTACCTTTCAGGATTGTTGAGAAGGTGGAATGAGATTATGGACCAGGGCACCTCCCTCCCACCCATCCCCCTCTCCCCAACGCATCTGCTGAAGTCTCAGACATCATACACAGTCTCACCCCTCTGTGTCTCCTTGTTGCTGACGCTTGGCAGGGGTTTAAACGCTGTGGTGGGGGGGCTTTCTTCCTCCGGGACGGCATTCTCTCCAGCCTTGGCCTCCTCCCCCTTCTCCTCCTCCTCTTCTCTCTCTGTCTGCCTCCCTTGCTCTGCACTCAGGCCCTTCTCCCTGCTGGCTGGACCCTGGGAGGGGCCCTCGCTGTCCTCCTTGGCCTGTGGGCCTGGGTGTTTCAAGCTGGGGAGGCTGGCTAGGGGGTGGGCGTTGGAGGGGGCCTCCTCCTCCTCCCCAGGGGCCTGCTTGTCCTCCTCAACCTTGAACCCCGGCCCAAGCTCCGGGGAGGCCTGAGGCCTGTCTCTGTCCGAGTCTTCATCACTCTTCTCCACCTCTTTAGAATCGTCTCTTTTTTCTGCAGCATCCTTGGAGGACACCTCTTCCGTCCCCTCTACAGAAACAACAGAGCAAAGTCAGGCCCTGAGGACCAGGCTGCAATTCGGATGTCCCTGGGGCCCAATTTCAGATCTTAGTCACTGTATCCCTAGGCTTCCAGCAAGCCCAACCCAAGACACACATGAGGGAATTAGGGTTGCCCTCTCCACGTCTGGTTTTGACCTCAGCACAACGGGACTGTGTTTCTTTCTTTGTAATTCTGCTTCTCGAAGGAGGATGTGATGACCCGTTGAAAGTGACCCCATAAGATAGAGCCCTGAATTTAAAATTAAGACAGCAGTTGAACTGCTCTCTGATCTTGGGCAAGCTAACCTCTCTGTGTAATGGGCACCATTACTGTGACTTCCTTCTCCCTTCTGCAAGCATTCTATCTTGAGCGTCCTGTGAAAGTATTCATTTCCTCAGTATTTGTCAGCTTTCACTAAAAGGTATTTACTTGTACCTGCTTTGAAGACAGCTTTCCACCTAGTAAAAATCCCTCCCATTGCTAGAAATGATTACTGTCAAACAAGTCACTACCAAGTACACTCCACCATTTGACTCCAGGACTCCAGGGGGAAGTCCTCCCAGGCCCACTTTACAGAAACTCAATCCAGTCCTTAGAAAGGTAAGGTGACCTGTTTGTGCTCACAGATAGCAGAGCTGAGCCTTGAACCCAAACCTCCGAATGCCAAGTATAGGGTGCCCTTTGCACTGACATGTGGCTGTCTCCCCAGTGAAAGCTACACTATTCCCCCTCCTACAGCCCATGGCAGACAACCAGAGTCAGCCAGACACTCGTTTCCATGGAACCAAAATGTGTGAGTCCCTGCGGTGCCTCAAGCAGCCACTAGGGTGAGACCCCTGGCCCATGTGAGGGCACATTGGCAGGTCTCCCCTCTCAGCCCCGATGGATGACCACTGAGGTCCCTGCTTCTAGGAACTGGCCCTGTTCACTCACCTTCCACGTGCAAAGAGCAGGGCTGCGAGGACAAGCGTGTGACTGTTTCTAGGCAGAAAGGTGAGTTTAGCAGAGCATCCCTCTGACCTAAGCCATGATCTCTGTGACCCCTAAAAGCTCTCTGTTCTCAAGAAGGATGATCCAGGACTTTCTGGCGGTCCAGTGGTTAAGAAACTGCCTCCCAGTGCAGGGAACAGGGGTTCAATCCCTGGTCCAAGAAGATCCCACATGCTGTGATGCACCTAAGTCCACGCACTCAAATTACTGCACACCGCAACTTGAGAGTAGCCTCCACCGACCCCAACTGGAGAAAGCCCGCACGCGGCAACAAAGACCCGAAGCGGGCAAAAAAAAAAAAAAAAGATCCAGATTCATCTAGTATTTCAAACCTTCTCCTCTGGGATCCTGCTGCCCCTGGACTATGCCAGGGCACTACTAAATTCCCCGGAGGACAGGCACTGGGGGCAGGGGCCCTGCCTCAGTGGCCACTGGGAAGAGCTGAAGCTGCCCACCTGCCAGGCCTCCTGCCCGAGAGTGCCAGCACCCGGGGTGGGCAGATGGGACCCATCAAGGGCTGCGGAGTGAGACGTTCCATCTCCAGTTATGCCTTGGAAAGGTGCTTCGACCTCCCTGGGCCTCAGTTTCCCCATTTGGAAAGAGAAGGAAATAACAGCTTCCTTACAGGACCCAAAGGAGGGGCTTCTGACTGCTCGGGACCCTCGGTCTATTGAACTACTCCTCTCTTCATCCTCCCCCCCGGTCCTGGCCAGCCGGGTCGGCACTGACCTCTCGGCTCGGCCTGGCCGTCCGGCTTCTCGAGCGCCTCTGAGAGTTCGTCCCCGTAACTGCTGTGCTGCTTCTGCTGGCGCGTCCGCTCCTTGGCCCCTTGATAAGAAAACGAGAAAAGCGTCCCATGTGGTCTGAGCCCTGCACGGCTGGCTGTGAGAATGGAGGCCTCTGTTTCCTCATTCGTAAAACTGGGCACGTCCTGTTCTGGGCCTGCCCAGTGAGAGAATGAGGGGGCAGGAGCTGGTGGGGGTGGCGGGGAGGGCTAGCTGCCCTCTTCC